>JABASF010002738.1:0-13123 GCA_019776145.1 Harlomillsia oculata
CAATTTTCTTGCCCGATGAGTTTGATTAGTGGAGAGAAACCAAGCTCTCTTGAGAGACCGGACTTTTGCAAAATCCATCGCTTCCCATATTTCCGGTAGAAATTGTGGAACGGTGTATCCGACCCATCTCCCGAAATTTAGTCGAAAAATGGATTTGGTTTCGAGTACAATACACCAAGGAATGTTGTAAGTTCGACCGCCGAAAGCAGGAGCTACGACAAGGGAACGTTCTTCCTGGTCACTCATGTTCCTTTGAATCAAGTGTCTGAGAGAGAAATCATAGCAAATGCATGCGAAACGGTCACGAACCACCCTTTCCAGACATTCCACACCCCATCCTTTGATGACTTCCATTTCCCGAACTAATTTAACGTAAACAGGGTCAGTGGAAATTGCTAGAGTATTGTAAGCTGAGTCCCCGTGGTACATGAATCCTACGGAAAAGTCGGAATGTGCTAGCTCATTGAAGGTTTTTGGAAGATCTTCTACAACTGGAAATGCCATGAGGGTCACTAATTTGCATCGGTACATGTTTGTAGCTACGAGAGCAAAGAAAAGCCACATGGCAGCAAGGAACCTAGCTACGGATCTTGAAGGAAGTTTGACAGATTGATCCAGGAGGGATCCTAAGAGAAATTTAGTTTCCGCAGTCCAGCCCCAGACCCAATGCATGACAGCTTCATTGTTATTTCCGACGACAGGGAACATGTCGACTGATCTGAACAGACCTAATGTCATGAGCCCTGCTCCCAAAAGTGCAGTCCAAACACTAAGACTGAATGGCCACAAAAGAGCAGCGGGAGTGAAGACTTGAGCTCCTTTTGCTGTCACGAAGGTCAAGTAACCATAATCATATTGAATTGTGTAGTCGACTACTTTCACCCGTTTCGGAGTTCCGACTGTTGCAACGCCAAAGTCCGCCCGACCGCTCACAATGTCACCCGTGGTTCCGAGCCATGTCCCATTGATGAGTTCGCGACCAGTTCCACCCCCACCAACTGACACAAACATGGTGTATGTAAAGTTGAACTTGACGGATAAGTACGTTTCCAACATGTACTTCCAATGACCTCTTCGAGCGTTTCTGGGTCCGATCCAGTCTTCCACTTCTATTTTGGACCTCACGTACGGAACTGTTACACGTAACATTTTCCCGTTCAAATCACGTACAAAATCTGGGAACAGTTCTGGTCCCGTAGCTGTTTCGTGGATTGATTTAAGCACAGGCGTCCCACCAAGTCCACAGAAGAAACAAACAGTTCGGATAACAAGCTCAGTGCTTTTCATACATAGTCCTAATTTGAATTTAACTCTATTTGGGAATTCTCGTACTAAAAGTAACTTGTCCATTGTGATTTCGTCTCGTGTTACAAAAATGTAATGGTCCTGATCTTTTCGAACAATGGGTGTGAATACTGGAGAAATGACGCGAGAGGATTGCTTCCAAAATGAAGGGCGCAAATCATTCGCGAACAGGATTATAAGGGCACAAGCGTTGCTTCGTCGACGGTAGTTTCCAACAGTCAAAGGAAAGAAAACTGGGAGACTTGACCGATTTCGGTAGCGTCCATGCCCAGTTTCCCAGTAATGCATTTTTACATGAAACCAGTTCACTGGAGATCGTTGAAGCACAGCTTCCACACTATCCTTGTAATTCTCAGCATCCTCAAATATGAGAATGGAGCAGTCTGTGTATGAGCTTTGAATCAGTTGAATGATCCAGTTTTCAATAGGTGTCAAACTATTATCTTCGCCTTGCCCTAATTTAAAACGAGCTTGCACCACTGGGTTTAACAGCAGCAGAACTGCTGCCGTCCATGCAAGCATCGTTCTAAAGGAAAAGACGGACTGATACGTTTAAACCCGATTGTATCTGGCAGATACACGCTCCAAATTGATCAAAATTATGAATGACGGAGCTACAAATGTTCCTAGGAATGAGGCCGTGCACAACAACCCAAATACCCGTCAAACTGTCATACAGTTTGCGTGACAAGTGAACATAGTGAACAAGGATTGGACTACTCATTAGCTTCTTCAAATGCACTTCGTTAGGAATAATTAGTGTCAACCTCCACTTGTCATAATGTCAAGCACTGAGAATGCTCCCAATTTATTTATATTGCATTTAAATATTCAAAAGAGATTAAAAGGAATTAGAAACAGAGAGCTCAAAAAACATCTTAATAAAAGTCTCAAAAAACAATTAATATCATAATACATTGTACCAACGAAACTGTGGAACAGGGAAATAAGAAGCCACAGAACAATAAATAAATTATGCTATTACGCATCATTAAAATTGTGCATGCACATTGACATGCACTTACAAACAGGCTTGGATCTTTTCTATCCATTCTAGTGCGGCGGCAGCATCACTAGCGCAAAAATTGTAAATTCGTCGCGTCGTCCGAATCTGCAACAATGACATGTTCATACAAAAATTAATCCCGGTAGCAAGGAATGGAAAATCAATCCACTAATAAACTCTTACAAAACTCACATCAAAAAATGATTTGTCATCCGTCTTTTTCGGAGCCCCCGGAGTGGGTGCAGCAAGGGTTACATTCACCACTTCAGATAATTCTACGTTTGAAATATATGGATAAATACATTACGTAATCACAAATTCCATCAAAAAAATGACTTTAGCTCATTAACATCTACATATAAATCTTACCAATAAATCCCTTAGAATGAGAGTCTTCCATTGCATCGTAATATCGAAGCTGATGCTTAATGGAATCCAAGACAAACCACCGTTGTTTCCAACCTTTCAACAAAGCTCCCCGTTTGTACAAGTAACCCTCATGCGTCCGGTTCTCTGAAGGAATTGAAGATTGAAACTGATCATAGTACGACTGATGATGATGATGTGCGGTCATTGTGGGGTTGGCCCCACTGGAACGTTCGCTGTCGCCAGTTAAAGACGGACGAGTGGACGCTGGAGAATCATTTCCAACTTTTCCCAGTTTTCCGGGGCATTTTGCAACACCTTCTGCACATTTGTCATGGCATTTGATTCCACATTCTGAGCATTTTAAGCCAGTCTAGAGCGTAATGAAAGGAAAGTTGGTACATGGTACGGAACATGATACAATAATTATCATTATTACAATCGATTGAATTACCTTCCCAAGTAGAATAGCCGAACAATGGTCACAATGAGTGAGAGTTGTGAACGTGAGCTTATCAAAACGGTGCGCATGAGCGTACACCGAAGACAAGTCAGCGGAACGAACCATTTTTCCCCGAACAAGAATATCGACAGTGGAACGCTTATGAATAGATCTTCCTAACTGTCGGACCATATGCGTAGTCAACGACGGTTGACGTCTGAGCCCACCTTCTTCAGCAAATTTCGGCACATCTAGTTTGTCCCACACCTGCTTCCACTTTTGCGGCAACATGCAGTGGTCTCCTTCCCATTGATGGATCTTATGTAAACTACGACGAAAACCATCCGGCAAGAGCATTTGTACTAAGTCGTAACCGTTCATGAGACTACGTCGAGTATCCTTGCTCAATTCTTCATCTGCTGATATTTCGGCAAGTGCAATTTCCAAATCATACGGTGGTCCACTTCCCAATGCTTCGCTAACATAATAATCCCAAACATCTAGGTTTGACAAATTGCTCATTGGTCGCAAAACTTGAATGTCACACTGAGGATCGTAACAGAAGTTATAGAACACAGGCCATTTTCCATGCTGCTTTTCGATATACTCGAACACTGATAAACCCAGGAAATTATGACTGTTTGAATTCACTCCTGATCGTCCTAAAATTATAAAAATTTCATTACGCATTTGTTGTCAGAACACTTTAAAATATATTCAATTATCAATCATCATCTTAATGTACCTAAATGTTGTTCATCATCCGAACCCGTTTCAACCACCTTGTAATGCCTAGGAAGTGAGCCACGTTTATCATCGATAGCCATAAAACCGTATTCAACTCGATCGAATTCATTATCAGCCAGGAAAGTGCGAAAACGTCCTGAAACAGAGTGGTATGCCAAAAACTTTAAGTAGAATTCGTTGAATTCAAATGCAAGAGGAAACTGACGCTGCATCTACAAAACCACAAAAAAACGACAGTGCAATAATAAACACCACTATAGTCAACCTTTTACAATAATTTATAAAGTATTAGATTAGTACTTGATGAACGACGTCAAGAAACTGGAGAAAAACTGGGCAGAATCCAGTGTTAGAAGACGGTCCTTCAGTTCCAGTTGTATTATTTCGGTGAGCAAATCGATGTCCAAAACCAAGCCATTCCTTTTCAATCAAAGTCTGAAAGCCTTCCAAAGTTCGATAGTAACTGTCCAAACAAAGTTGGGCAATGGACACCACTTGGGTAGTCGTGTCCCAGCCATCTTCCAGACACACAAGAACAGACGAACCTTGCAAATCTATCAGATCAACTACTGCTCCTGCCAACTGCATCAATGTTGACAACTGTGTCATCCATTCAGTAGACTCGACAGCTTTCAAAAAAGAGCTGGATGGGTCCGCCACAGTCGATGAGGGAATGCACGCTCGCATGAGCTTTTTGAATGCAGTCCTCGTATGCCTTGTATCGTGAAAGTCAACAGGGATGTATTCAATTTTGGACATCCCATCAGTTTTCATACCCTAATAGCATTATAATCGTATGGGCCCATCAAAATTTGCAAATTCAAAACTATTAAAAATCGAACACATGAATAACACCTTAACGTACCTTCATTTGAGATTTTTCTCCAAAGACGTAAAGTGCAGCTTTATGAATACGACCATGTTCCGTCATTGTGTCGGAATCATGATGCGTTTTCACAGCTGTGCGAAAAGGAACGTTGGTTTGCGGAGGTACTGGAATTGCTTTTCGGGGTCTCATTGCAGTCCAACTGTTATAACTCTTCATCCCCTTTCCACCACTTGTTCTACCGAATCAAAAATCCAGTGCAATAAGAAATTATAATGGAAGCAAAAGTCATGAAGAATTATTTAATTGGGAACTAGTGTACAGTGGTAGTTCGTAGTTCTGTCAGTATCGAAAGGGCCAAGGCCCACCCGTCCTCGATTTATCGAGTGCGTGCCAGTGCCAACGTGCAAAAAGCAATGAATTGAGTGCACATGCAGCATGCAAAATAATAGAGGAGGAGTGGTCCACTTACCCTGCGTACCTCAGCGTGTTCATTGCCTTCTGGAACGGATTAGCTTTACGCCCAGCTTCCGGTGTAATTTGATTAGCTAATCCACCATGACCATCAGATCCAATAAGATGAACATTGTGAGGGTGTAAATGAAACGGGTGGGCTGCTGACGTAAGCAAAGAATCTATGCTCAGCGTACTATCACTCAACCCCCATGCGGAAATTGGTCTTGCAGAACCTGTTGGAGTAGCATTCACTAAAGCCCGAATGTAGTTATCTTGTTCCACATGAGCTGTGGCTTCGCTAACCCCTCCACCTGATCATTCAAGAAATTCCTTTATATTTTTTCATGTTCCGAAAAAAAAATATATTATAATACATCCCAAATCCGTACCTGTATTGTGTGGGTGCCCTTTGAGAAACGTCATTAGCCCCTTGTTATTGAACGATGCACCACGAATCAAAAGCGCCTTGTTGTCTCGGTGTCTCCAAGTCACAACAGGAAGTCGAGCACCTCGATAACACCTAGCAACTTTCTTGACACTTTCGTCAGAAATAAAGTTCGGAAGAACTACAAGAGCAGGATAGGAACGACAGAGTGTGTAGGAACAGTTGACAAGAGACACACGGAAGGACTCGGCTTTGTTAAGGTACGACGCTGCTGTAGTCGTCGGCCCAGTTTTGGTAGAGCATAAATTAAGGCGTCTCCAATCTTTATAATATCTCCGTTCCATCATACGTTCGACACTTTTTGAATCGGATGGAGACGTAAGTGCAACGGGGGAATGTGGAAATTCGTCTTCGGACACTAAATTTGAAACAATGTACCTACTGAAGTAATACTTTTCGAAATTTCGACGATGATATTTAAAGCAGTAAATAAAAAACTTACATGACAAATCATCTCCATCCATCCCTTCCCGAGACGGTGGACTGTGTTTCATTGTAGGTGAAAGGTACTTTGTGCTAGCTGGTAAAGTCCCACCATTACCTGCCGCCCACGTTCTGAGCACATACTTCTGTCGTTTGGAAGCCTTTGGTTTTAAACCTGCTTTCTTAGCAGTAAGTAGAATTGTCTTCTTCGCAAAACCCCTAATGTTAAGAAAAATGTACGTAATATGAAAATCATCACAATCCTCACAATTGTTATAAAAAATTCCAAAAACTCACTTTAAAGTAGTATTTTTGTCTTTGACAGAATGCATAGGCACTGGGGCGGTTATAACTTGACCAGCAAAAGCAAAATAGCGAAATATATCCATCGGATTGCGCATTCGATGCAAAATTTTTCGAAAAATTTCTATGGCCTCATTTGTGACTTCTTCATCAAACGCAAGTTTCATCAACTGGAAGGTAGCGGATCTGAGTTGTAAACCTTCCTGAAGCGGTTGATCCAAATGTGCTAAGTATTGAACATTTATTCGTTTCTCCTTGGTAAGTGAAGCCAACGGAAATGATCTAATAATGACTTGTTCGCATGCTGCAACGTTGTAAAAATAACGGTTAGGACCAAACATGTACATAATTGCAAGTTCTAAATGGTTCAATTTACCATAAGAATCACAAGGTGCACCCTTAAAAATTAAGCGATAGTTAGTGAAAAAGAGAGCTCCGTCCGCTGGAAGAAGAATAGGACCGCCCATGATGCCACCAGTTCCATCTTCTCTTCCGTCTGGTAACAAAAATACGCGAAGACTATCCATAACCATCTCTTCGCCCGGAAGCAAAGTAGGAACGGGAATCTTTGGCTGCAATTCAAATTTAGAAACATAATCCAATAGAACAACGACTTGCAAAACATAATTAAGTTCAAATTTTGCTCAAACATACCTTTTGCACTGGTGGAAGTCTCTTCGATTCACGATAAACAGCTTCAAGAGTCTCCACGTGCATATCGACGACTCCGGGAATCATAGAATGTAGAGCACGAATGTGATCTTCAGTTACTCCACCTTCAGTGCATACTTTGTCAACAAATCGGGAAACGAACCGAATAACCGAAGTACCGGGTTCTAACTGGGGTTCTTGCTCCTCAAAACCGGATTCACCACCCATGGAATCGCTCTCTGCCATGCTGTTTACGAAACGTGTTGAAATTAATATAACGAGAGCGCAACTTCATACAAAATGTCTAAATTAGCAATAAAGTAAAACCTGGTAATATTGCTGGCTCGTTCATCATCCATGTGATGGTGGTGATGATGATGATGATTAATATCACGAACATATCTTCGAGTAGGAGTGTCCAACGGTATCAAAAGGTACACCATTCGATTGGCATAATGAATTGCTTGGCTGTATAAAGTCGATTCTTCACTACTCATTAACTCACGCACTTTATCGGTAAGCATCAAGGGTCGACGTCGGCTGTCGTCACCACAAGTCGCATCGTTGAAAGTAGTAGGAGCACACCGCATTTGTTCTGCAGCGATTTCTAAAGCAGACACATCTCCACGACTAAACAGACCGCCTCCAAACTCTTTCACCCTCTGATAGCTCTGTTTTATTGACAACTACAATTGGCAACGTGTTAAGTTTTGACATTTTAATTGTATTTAAGCAATTTTGAATCAAATTACCGTTTCTGGTGTCAATACGGAGTGATTCCCCAGTCCAAGCGAAGCAGGCAGGTACAAAGACTTGATATCTTTCTGTACATCAGTATAAAACGCAGTTTCCCAAAACTGCTGATTTTTCCAAACACTATGGTCCTGAATACAAGTGTAGGCGAACTGAATCACACCGGTGCATAATTTACGACAAAATGACGCTGATAATGGAAGAATAGCAGCAGCAACTCCATGCTCATCCAAAGTAGAAATGTCCTAATCAAAACAATTTTATAAGTAATATTAGAATGATATGTGATATTTAATATTTAAACATAATAAACGCAATCATAAACAAAATGCCAACCTGCAAAGCGCAGTGCATGAGTTTAACAACCATGTCAAATTGCTGTGCTTCTAACATGGCTTTGTTCCCAGTCACATGCTCGCTTAATTCTTGACAGAGTACTAATTTGGCTGTCTGACTTTTGAGGGCACGAGTAACAGCATGAATGCTCTTGCGTGCATCCGAGATCTTGTTCTCAAATATATTATTTATGCAGTTACGCAAGACCTGTGTGAAATAGGAAACAATGAAACAACGTCAATTTCGTTAATATGAAACTCCAGATAAAAGGGTGTCAGAGATGATAATCTTTACCTCCAAACGTCGTGCAGAATTGTCAACTAACTGGGCTCTTTGATCAAGCAAATCGACAACTTTGGGGCCAAACGGTACAATGCGTTGCTGATTGTGACTCGTCATACTATTGTACCTCAAAAGACTGGTTTTCATAGCACCTTCGTCCATACCCTTTTGAATCATGACAGGGTCCAGCAGTGGGAAAGGAGGAGCACAAATGCGAGAATGTGCTCCTTCCGGAGGTTTGATTACTTTAGGCATGTACGGCTGGGAGGTAGGATTTTCGTTGTAAAGTAGCTGACCAGCCAAGTCTTGAATGTGCACCATGATCATCTTAGAATCAAGGGCCTCCAAACGAGATTGCTCGGAAAGCGTGCCACATGAATCGTCCCAGATGTCACAAGCACGCCATGGAAATCCTCTTTCCAAAATGAATTGGTTAAAAAACATGCAATCAAGGAGTCTAACAGTAAATTCGTTGTCCATAAGACCACGACGGCCAAGAAAACGAGCTTTGTGGAAAGTAATAAAGGGTTTTGGGTGAATACGTATAATAATAAGGCAAGAACGGTAGCCTTGGAATAGTTGAGCAAACATTCGCATAAAAATGGCTCGAATCTCTTTGTCTAATTGAACAGTATTCGTTGATTTCAACGCTAGCGGTGGGAAGGCAAAATCCGCGGTGGACAGTTCTGGATGCAAAACTAACGACAAGAGCTCAGTAACTTGTGCACCCAAAGATTCAGGAAGAGTAGGAATGGAGATCCCGTCAGGAACAACAATAGAACCACCGTCTAAATCTGCTACGACTACATCCATCTGAAATGTCATAAAGTGGTTAGAAAAATGTTATTTTTGTACAAAAAAGAGCATATGAAAATGGTTAAGCACGAATTGTCAATCAGTAGTAATCATTGATAAACATACCAAATCAGTACATTCTGCTTTTGCAGACGAATGCACGCCAATAATGAAAGGCGTGGGTGAGCAAGCGACTTCGGTGATTGACGACGGAAGAAGTGGAACATACACGTGGGAATATCGAAAAGGAAACATGAGAGCAGTGAGAGCATGACAAGCGTCAGTAAGGCGACTTAGACTTCGGGAGTGAAAAAGGATCTTCTGCTCCGTCATCACAGCACAAAAAAGAGTGAGTACATTATTTATTCCTAGTTGAGAAAAAAGTCCTGCCACAGTCGTTCCTGTGACTGGAATTGAGGAATTGACTGGTGGTTGCACGGTTTGACGATCTCCCCCGCCGATACTATAGCGAATTTGTGGACCTCCAGCCGTAGGTACTTGTACATGACCCAACAACCTGGCAACAAGTGTTTCGAGTGGAATCTCCATAGTCTCAGAGTAAACGGTGTAAATTGTTCCCAAGCAGTGCTGTTTAAATATTTTCCTTATTTTAAAATTCAAATGTAATATTTAAACCCAGTAATTTCTAATGTTAAATACAATAATGACTAACTCTGAAAGCGTCCACTTGGTACAGACGTGACATGATAACAAGGCATTTTGGTGCATACATGACAGATTGATGAGGGAAATTCTGATCCAGAACACTTGTTGAACCGTACAACATACCTTCATGTTCCTCATCCTAAAATACAAAACCATTCACTTAGCCGTTAGCCCCAAAGCAAGCACAAAAAATGAGCAATGTGTTTACAAACATTAATCAATTTTATCAAACCTCATCTATCGGCTTGGAAGGAGTGATTGCAATAGGCTCATGAAAGCATAAACAAGCACAATAGTGTCGACTGCTCGTCATATCAGTAAGAACTGAAACAAAAAATTTGGGTTCTTGCTGATCGGTGCTGAGCCTCCATCCTTGCGGTTGACAAAACTGTTTCAGATTGTCAAACAAATGAACTTGTCAATCATGATCACAACAAGATAAGTCAACTATTTCAAGAATACAAGGAATTCAAGTGAAAGCATTTACCAATTCAATCTCGGATGTGAAGGGCACATCATCCCAGTCTTTTTGTGGAAAGCGCTGCAGAACAACTCCACAGCCGTCTCCTTCTATACATGATAAGCAAATTCCAAAAAGGTATTAAGATAAAAGTTCATTCTCTCTTTCATAATATACCTTTCAAAACCTCAAAACAAAAGATAACAACATTCTTGACTTACTCCCTGCGTCTTGCCCATATCCCACTACCACAAAGTAATCAGCCAGTCTCATTGTGCCCAATAATGGTTTGTCCCAATACATTGCAGACGACCATTCACTCCTATAACATCACACAAATTATATTAACACAATCTGACGTCAATAATTTAATTTAATCGTACATCAAATGACGAACAAAAAACTTACAATTGTTCTGGAGATTGTCCGTGCTCTGGGCGAGAGACACCGGACCACTCGTCGTCGTCAGAGACTTCGTCTTCGTCTATGAACAATGTCGATATTCCTTCAAGAGTTAACTTAGCCTGTAAACGTATTCAAATGAGACATTAGTTTAGCTTCGTTACCATTAACATAAATACCGTCAAATTGTCACAAAAGTCACATTATGTACTCTACACATTCTATAAAAAAAAGACTAGGAACACTGTCATTCATTTCACTAGTAAAACCTACTATACATTCATTGCATTCCACAAGACACGACATGTAAATATTATTAAAACAAGATTACATATCTTTCCAAAAAGTAATTCTTATGATAAAAATCCCGATTAGCTATCTAGTAAAGGATTAATTGGACACACAAAAAAGTGACAAGAGGTGATACGGTTGACCACGTACATGGACGGTGATAGCGTGACGATCACTATTATCAATCATGTGCATCGTTTCCATTTCGTGAAGGGAATCTAAAAAAAACTCTTCCAAAAAGGGACAGTTTTGCGACCTAAGGAAAAAATGTCGTGAGCAAAATGTTTTTACCGTTTTGTTAACAACCCCAAACTCTCTCCCCGATGATAAATATTCAATGAGCTATGATATTACACAGACAGTATGAACAAGGGATCATAAACTGAAAGAAAAGTACACAATTCTAAAGAAAGAAAGAATAACAAACTCTCACCACAACGTCACTTCATTCATAAACAAAAATCCGTGAGTATAGATATGAATATTCCGTATAGTAAAAAAAACCCGGGTGTGTTACACACCGGATGGATATGACCTTTTACTCACCTAGAGAATGTAGAGAGGAAATTTTGAAGGGTTGAGTGACCTTTGTGCCCTTTGTGTGACCCTTGACACGATATGACGAGACGAGAGAGTGACACTGTCATCCAGGACACTCGACACTCCTCGTCATACTGAAATGATTCAATGAGCAAAAACTCGAGCACAAAAGCCCAAATGCAATGCAATTACATTACGTTGCATTTGCATTGCATTTCCAATTGGGATCTCTCACACTCTTGCAAAGGGCCCCGCCACACTTGAGTTGTGTTTTTTTCATCCCAGGGTCAAAACTCAATTAACCCCTGACAAAGTAATTAATATTCATCGTTTTGGTAAGGATAATTTTAATTAAAATAGATTGTATGGTGTATTTTTATGTTTTTTATTTTTGTGAATCGAGGTCCCCTGGTTCCAAAGAATTTGCGCGCATATTCACCTCAAGTCTGAAAGAGGCTGTGTAAAATTCACTTTTGACAAGTTGGCAGATTGAATCATACGCTATTACTACGTGGCAAAAACAGTTTGTGACCGGAAAGTGTGATCCACAGGTGAAACGTGCTAGGTGACCAGGTCACAAGTTCACGGTCAAAATGAAGGAACGGGCAGGTGGAAGTGGGACAATTATGGACCAACCGTGTTACACTCTAATTAGTGCTCCGGATGTGGAGACACCGTCTGAACTTCAACTCAGAACAGATTTGGGTATGGTCATTTTTAGAATTCCGTTGAGGTCAATTCAATTAAAAGATTACTTTTTTTCTTGTTTGTTG
Source organism: Harlomillsia oculata (assembly GCA_019776145.1). Classification (NCBI taxonomy): domain Eukaryota; kingdom Metazoa; phylum Arthropoda; class Collembola; order Entomobryomorpha; family Oncopoduridae; genus Harlomillsia; species Harlomillsia oculata. The sequence continues at coordinate 12,269 of JABASF010002738.1, forward strand.
ATTGGTGGGTTGGTTTTTGTATTTTTAGAAAAGGGGGATCTTAAATCCAAAATTGATGCATTGAAAAAGGTCATTCATCTCATTATGAGTGGGGAAAAGCTGCCGGGTCTTTTAATGACAGTCATTCGGTTTTGTCTCCCGCTCCAGGTACTGTTTCAAAAAGTTAATAGCATTTTTGAAGCAATTTGAATTATGAAATTCTCAAGAATATGACTAATCATTGCTTTCACAGGATCACACGATGAAGAAATTGTTACTTATTTATTGGGAAATTGTACCAAAGACCACTCCAGATGGGAAATTGCTCCATGAGATGATTCTTGTTTGTGATGCTTACAGGAAGGTAAATCATTTTGATTCAAAGTATTTTATACTATTAGGAGTTTATTAGTACTCAGCTGATATTTTATGACTTTGTTTTTTAAAACTTTAAATTTTTGATTGTTATTAGGACCTGCAACATCCAAATGAATTCGTACGAGGTTCAACTTTAAGGTTTTTGTGTAAATTGAAAGAGCCAGAGCTTCTAGAACCTTTGATGCCGGCCATTCGAGCGTGTTTGGAACATCGACATGCTTACGTCCGTCGAAACGCGGTGTTGGCTATTTTTATTATCTTCAGGTTAGCAAGAGTCTAAAAATTAGTAGAGATAATAATTAATGCATTTTATAGGAATTTAAATTAACGTAATGCTTGGATTGTTCGCAGAAATTTTGAACATCTTATCCCAGACGCACCGGAAATGATTTCGGCATTTTTGGAAGCAGAGCAAACAAGAATCATCTCATGGAGCAATTTCCCATCTGGAGTGGTCTTTGGTACAATTTCCCAATAAATAAGTAACAATTTCTTCAT
>JABASF010002739.1:0-13123 GCA_019776145.1 Harlomillsia oculata
GCAGCCAATCAGAGTGTCATATTTCTAAAACCTTTGTGTTCGACGAGCCCGACCTGGGCCATGCTCTTTTAGGAAGAGCGGACCAGAACAGTCCCCCGTCTCTGGTCCGGAGTCCGGGTCCTTTCTCCTTACCCATTTTTCACAGCACCCTTCGCTTTCAATCGATATTTTTGATGGCATGCCTAGGAGCCCGACCTGGGCTGTGCTTTTTTAGAAGCCCTGACCAGATCTTTCCCCGTCTCTGGTCCGGAGTCCGGGTCCCTACTCATTTTCAGAGCACCGTTCATTTTCAAGCTATATTGACGACATCATGGCATGCCAACGAGCCCGACCTGGGCTGTGCTTTTTTTAGAAGCCCGGAGCAGAACTTTCCCCGTCTCTGGTCCGGAGTCCGGGTCCCTACTTATATTTTCAGAGGACCCTTTGATTTCAAATCAGAAGATGCTCCGGCCTCTCGCGCTTTCCTCTACTGTTGTACACCGAAACCTCTGTCCGGCAACTGCCCGCACTACACTGGCAACTTCCCCGACACGTTATTGGCCAGCTCAATAAGTGTATACTGGGTTTGAAAATTATATTCAGCTTATTGAAATTGTGATAATGAATTACTATTGAAGCATTTATATTTCTTTCTCATTTCAAGGAAGTTATACTTTAACTTTGCATTGACTATGACTATAACACTACATAAGCTATAAACTCAAGATTCAAGATCCTGTCGTATTAGTTACGACTACGAGTCGTTTTTTACTGGGGATCAACGAAAAACTTTTATATTATATAATCCCCCGATCAATACATAATATACGCCTTTAGAATGGAAACTGCCTCATTTGTGCACTTCAGCGTTTGCTCAGACCAGCTTAATACAAATTTGACTCAACGTACTTGCCTCCTTGATGTTTAATTATAATAACACTAAGAACGTACGTTGCAAGTTGCATCTTCCAGGAATTAGAAATAACTTTTGACGGTTTGAAGCAATATTAATTTTAATTATAGACTTGACTAGTAGTTTCTAACCGTTTCTAACGTTAACTACTAAATCAAAGTTAAAAACATTGGTAGTTGAAATTCAAAACATTATTTTGTCGAAACAAGTACAAAGCCAAAGTAGCCTCCACGCCACACTATCATTATTTAATTAAATTACTACGTAGTTTAGAAGTAGTAGTGGTATAGGTATATCTATATTATGTATTTTACCACTGTATTGCTCAGTTTGGGTTCGGGTTTTGTTATAAGATTGTCATAGGTCATAGTGTGCAATTTGCAAGAGCATTAATGAAATAAGTACATACTACTCTTGTATTGCATTAATGTATGATAATTTGTTATGTTCAATCTTCGTTTACGAGAAAGTTGAACGAGACTTATGTTATGACGTTATGAGACATGAATTGAATTGAATTGTACTATCCATGCAATTCCAATAAACTTCATTTATTGTAACTTTGCACGTATCATAATGAAACATTCTTTTGTTGAACGAAACCATTAAATACATACATCATGATCTGTGTTTATCCTATGTTGTATCGTATGTAAGTATTTGAGTAACACAGAAATTATATGATATAATATTTTTGCACACTATGTTTTGTGATTATACAGCAACTACTTTTTATTAATTAGTCGACATGTCAATTTAGTGTGAATAGTTAATTTAGTTCTTTAACCAAGACAATAGTGTAACGCATTCCTTTGATTTTCCTTTAGTGGTATCGGTATGATCAATTTAGACAATTTGTTCTCAGTGTTTAAAGTTGCTTTTTTAAGATTATACTATACCCGAAACGACAATTTAGAAATTAGTGCTAGGAATTTAAGAACATCAATTACTATTTAAATTATTACAGAAGGAAACTATATATAAATGTTGTACATGTGCTGGGCACAGATTTCTGTCCATGTTACGTAGTAGCAGTAGTTTTTGTTTGACATCATTTTGTAGCTTAATAGTAGTGTATTATTAACCTGACACAATTTTAGGACATTTCCGCGTTGCGTCGTATGGACGGTCTCCTTTGTTGTACACAGATAAGAATAACACAATAAGCCTTATTCTCCGAATATAATAATACAATTTTTATAAAGTGCAACGTGCAAGCTAAATATGTTCAATAAGTATAATAAGAATGACCATACATAATCGGATGTCTTGTCTTGACATCATTGAACAGAACTATGGAATCATTAATACGTTATCGTGTTCAATTGAATAAATGTCGTACGGGATTTATGAAGTATTTTATAGTTCAAAAAGTGTGTTATATTAAATCATTATTTCATGGTTTCTCTGTATGAAATCGATCAACAAGTTACTTCTTACAAGCTGCATCCGTAGTGTCTCCATTAGTAGTGGGTTTATCGGTAGAATCAGTTTCCTTCTTGTCCTCTTCTTTCGTTTTCTCTTCGGCTGTTTCGTCCACCGTGTCCACCGGTTCCTCAGTAATCCCTCCCAAAAATATCCAACTGTGACTCAACATTCTGGCTTCAAAAATTTGCTGTCCGTTCGGAAGTACAACTGGCACGAGCCGCCGGTTTCGGGAAGCAAGGACGCTCAAATGGCGTCGTGCTTCCATTGGCAATGCTATATTTACATGGAAAAAATGAGCTTATACCATTGTAGTACAGTTTGTGTATGTACACCAAAAATATATTGTGAATGTTTGCGAATTTTAAACATCTACTAAATATGTAGTATAAGTTTGAGCAAAATCTAATGCATGAGTATAAAATGTTAAAAGATTTGATTTTAAACCTGCATAAGCTCCCAGGTCGTATAAAGGAATTCCCAAAGTGAGGAGGCGGTTGAGCCAGGTCAAAATCTTGTCATCGTCTTCGTCCATGTCTTTGTCCAAAGGATGTCGAACACACACTAGTTAATACCAAGAGTCCAATGAATAGCTATTGAATAAGGACGTGCAATCGAAACAATGTACAATGGCGATGGTCAACCAATAGGTTATTGATACAATTGTACAGAATATAATAAAGTTGAGGTTTATTACTTATGGTTATGAATTCAATGCTCCCAATCCGGAAGAGACGACGGACAATGTTAACTGACTTTAGACTGGTTTCAAAACGGAGTTTACCACTTCAGAATTGCAATGGCACTACAGCAAGATGTCAACTTGAACGTTGTTATAAGCCAAAATGAAATAAGGATTACATTTACTTTGAACCTAATCATGCTTTCAGTACGTCTCAACGTTCGGTTTTACGACTTTGCTTTCGCCAAATGTTCATTCACCCTGGCTGGAACATGATCCCACGGCACCTTCAAAACAAGATAAGAAACAAAGGAAAAGCATCCCCCGTCTGCATGATCATAACACTAAGAAATCCTTTGTCTTGTTTTTAACGTTGTTGAGTCACTACTTCTATGACCTCATTCCTCACGTCGTGTCCTTTACTTTATGAAACTAAAAGTTAGTTGAATCCATTTTCCAATAATAATAATGAGAATATTGTTGTTAGTTGATAGAAAGTGCAATAATACGAGCAAAAGCGAAAAGAAACTTTTATGAACAACCATGAATAATCAAACGTCTTAAGATTGTGCATAGTATTGCACTTTCCTACCATTATCATAGAAACTTAACTGCATCATTGGACCTTAAATTAATACACCATTTAGTGAGCTAAAATTGGTTTTAAAGCGAGTTCGATCAGATCTCGCTGCGCTTTGCGTTGCAATTTTTATGCAAAGCAAGCGTTTCTACAATAAAGGTTCCATAGCCATAAAGCCAGACACAAAGAAAGCTCCGACGCTAAAATCATGCAGTTTATGGTCTATTATATCGTGGTCTACGTCTACAACGATACGGTGCTATATTATAATTTATAATATTATGCTGAATGCTTTATATAACAATAAGGTTTTCTTATATAGTTATAGAATTGCCAATTTTTTTTTGCGTCTAATCAACTTTGATTTCATAAGAGACATGCTTTTGTCTTGGCAAAATCATAGCACATCGAAAGGAAGGATCAAATTATGTATCAATTCATTATCAATCACTTTTCAACATTGGATTAAAGAAAATTTAATGCTTATAGTAATCACATAAATGATGTATTTTTTCATTTAAGTTTTATTTGTAAATTTCACTGATTCAAGCTTTTTATCTTCAGCTATTACAGTTTAATGCGACAATGCCATTTCAATTCGAAACAACCTTGAAAATTTCAAGGTCTAGAAGGAGAATAATTTGACAGTGGTTAGAATAGTTAGAAGTCTTGCGAAAAATGTAACAACAGTATTTCTATTTCTGAATTTCGTCATAGATGCCCAGCGTCTATCGTGTCCCGAGTAATTCCAAATTCCTTATGGAAACCCACAAAATTAGTCGACCCTTTTTTGTTCCGAGACAACAGACAAGATTCATACATATAGATGAAATCCTTTTCAAAAATTATGGTGCACCTGCAAGGCAGTATTCCATTTACATCGATCGTTTCTTCTTTTTAACGATTGTTTAAAGTGATTAAAAAATATGACCGTTCAGTAATAAGTTTCTACCGTTTTCAAACCTTTTTAAAATATTTTGAACACTTTTCGGAGCATGTCTTTTTCTCCGCCGAAATGTAACTGTCGTGGAATCATTGTAGTTATTTAAACTGAAAGTTCAGAAATCATTTAGTAAACATTTAGCAAACATTTAGCTCTTTAAAAAACCTTAGAAGAAATATCTCATCCAGTTAATTCAAAGTCTGAAATTGTCTTTCAAAGCTTGTTTATGCAAAACTAGCAAAACAGTCGAACTCGTAATTCAAAGCATCTCCTATTGATGAATGAATGGAAAACATTCGCCTTGTCTACTTGTCTTTCCAGATTGCCAGCTTTGTTTCCACTCCAATGATTTTGGGCAAAATGCAAAGGAATAAAGGAAAAAGGAAAAAGGACTGGATCCTAACCTAAGTCAATAATGTAAAATAAGAAAACTTACTTAGCGGAAAAACAAATGAAATGAAATGCAAAATGACCAAAGACCAAACCACCTCAAAAGAAGCCTATCTGTCTGTCTCCTCCTTGAGTTCGTCTTTCGTCAAGTCGGTGAGTAATCGTAATCAGGAGTTAAAATACATTGATAATTTGACCTGCACAACACAAAGTTTGGGCATCTTAACTTTCTTAACAGAATATTATTCATAATGCTCCTTTATATGCACACAAACTCAACACTCAACATGCACCTTATACAATTTTGTTAGGTTTCTCTGAGCCATTCAAATTATGCTCGTACATCAAATGAAATGCCAGCAAAGTAAAACGGTGCGCAAGAATAAGAATGTACCTATAGTGTTTATAAAAATGCTATCTAATTAATCTAATGCGTTTATCTCGTCTCATTCTAAACCTAGTCAAGGTGTACGTTATGTTATAATTTTATAATGTAGCAATGCAATGCAGCGATAACTTACTACGTTATTAATATTATGCACTTATCAACTTAATAAATGCGATATAATGGTCAAAAGCAGGTAAATTCATGTATCTAAAATGCTGTATCGTGACAACTTATTGTGCCAACATTTTATTTCATATTGAGTACAATATTGAAAACTTAATCACTGAATGTAAACCGACAAGATATGACTAATTGTCATTTTTGAAATTACTGCTATTATCACCAAAAAAAGTTATACGAATTAAAAATAGTAAACTAACTATTAATGACATAGTTTAAAAATGAATGAACCTTAAATAGGGAATTCACTACAGGATCGATCAGTGTCTAGTTGCATGAAATGGGTAAAATGACCATGAATGAGATTCAAATCCATCGTGAAATCATTTCTTCGCCCTGTTCGGCCTGTTCCTTATCTCCCTGTTCACTTGGACTTGAAGTTCTTGGACAGGTGCGGGTACATTACGTGTCGAATCCAATCCTATGGTGGCACTAATGCCGAAAGTATACGCAGTGGAAGAGACTTTCCCCGAAGGTAAAACTTCGTTTTTTAGATTCTTCTTGAAACTATGCAACTTTTCGTCCTTCTCCACTTCGTTGTAATGGACGACCGGGGCGTCGAATTCAAAGCGCTGTTAACAAACGTCAACTTCATTATTTGAATTTTAATACTTTGAATAGAGATGCAAATGCCGAAATGTCTCATTCTACATAAGACACTTTTTCAGTGTATTGTATTATATCGTATTAGCGCATACCTTGGAAAGATCCGTGGGATGACCCAAGTGAACCTTTGCAACTAAGTTTGTGGTTCGACGACGTCCAATGCCTCCAAAGTCCATGACCACACCGAGAAAATGCTGTTCATGAGTCCATAATTTAAAAAGGAGCGTTGTCCCCTCTGTCTCCATGATTATGAGTGGGAAATAATGACGTTGACGATCTATCATACACAAACACACAAACAAATCAATGAATTGAAGTTACAATAAGACGTATATTTATACAAGTTTGACTTACTATTTTCTAATGAAGATTTCTTAAGTTCCAACTGTGCTTCATAACCTGCGTTATGAACCTTCTGGATGTGCTCCAGAAAGTCAGCAGCAAGAATTCCTCTCTTATTTTGGATGCATGGTTCCCATGTAAGTTTCTGACAATCTATAACTCTTTTAAATAGACAACAAAGAGACAACAATGTCAGTCGAATCGAATATTATGCATTGCTGGCATTATAGATGTAATCATTCTATCAATCAAACCAGCTTTATATAATGACTTAATGACATTCTTTTTATCATTGCAATACACTTACCCTTGACTAAACTTTTCGTCGATAAGTGCTAATTGTCTTCGACGTCTTTCTGCCATTTTCTAAAATGTAAAGTTAAGAATTTAAAAACTAGTGTGTCAAGAACTTTAGTATTGGTTTTGAAGCTGTAATATCCAGGTGAAAAATCGGGTAGTGGAGTAAAGTGGAGCCTTGGAGAAGGAGTACAGAGGAGACTTTTATAATGGAGAGGTGAAGACATCCGGACAACTGAAGTGTTTCTTACTAATAGTTTCGCTTTTATAAGATCTGATTTTATTATTGCAATACACTTACCCTTGACTAAACTTTTCGTCGATAAGTGCTAATTGTCTTCGACGTCTTTCTGCCATTTTCTAAAATGTAAAGTTAAGAATTTAAAAACTACTGTATGAAGAACTTTAGTATTGGTTTTGAAGCTGTAATATCCAGGTGAAAAATCGGGTAGTGGGGTAAGTGGAAACTGTACAGAGGAGACTTTTATAATGGAGAGGTGAAGACATCCGGACAACTGAAGTGTTTCTTACTAATAGTTTCGCTTTTATAAGGTCTGAAGTCTCGACGGTCTCAGTCTTGAGGACTCTCGATCCATTTCTTCGTTGCAGTGGTCATCGACTTCGGTTTACTAAAAATAAGTGAATTTGAGTATTGGGTTATCCGACTTACCTGTTTCGTACAGGATTGATGAGACGATGAAAGTATCCATGAAGAGAATGAAGACCTGTCTATAGTTTACAAAATATGATAATATCGCGTCGTTAAAGTTTTTCGTGCAACCTGAGATAGTCGCTATTATAAAATAATCCATGAGACAAAAAGACAAAAAAGTAATTTGGGTATTGGCTTTAGATTTCTCATGCAAAGAGACAATGAGAAATGCATTTTTCATAGGATTTGGAGCAGAGGCGTGAATTGGAGATGATGCGCCACAGAGCGACAACAGTGCAAACTCCATGGTGGAGGTTTTCCAATAGGCAAAAAGGCCATGCGGCATGCGGGTTTCTCTCTATTCCATTTTCCCATTCCTCATTCCTTCTTTGGTCTTGTGGGGTTGTGGTGGGCTCTGACGACTTACACGTCGTGATTTGTCATCCTCGTGTCACCCGGTCTGATTATTTTTTAATTAATTAGTATCCAGTGTAATCAGCAGTGTCACTTACTACTGAGTCATTAAAAAATGGCGATGATTCCCGGTTCACTGGCTTTCGATGAGTTTGGTCGTCCTTTTCTCATTCTAAAGGACCAGGACAAGCAAAAACGACTCACCGGCAATGATGCCCTTAAGGTAAACTTGTGCACCTGTGTTTTATTAAATTAATTTCGTTGGAACTTTTGAGTTTTTTGAAATAAAATGTAGTGAGAGAGAAAGAGACGTGAAGGACGAATAGGAATGAGAGAGGTTTATATTGTTAATTTATACGAGTGCCATTTTTTTAGAGTCATATTTTGGCTGGTCGTACAGTCGCTTCAACATTACGTACATCTTTGGGACCGAAAGGACTGGACAAAATGATGATCACGAGTGATGGAGACGTGACTGTCACGAATGACGGAGCAACTATCTTGGAGATGATGGATGTGGAGCACCAAATTGCGAAGTTGATGGTCGAATTGAGTCAAGGTCAGGATAACGAAATTGGGGATGGAACAACTGGTGTGGTGGTTTTGGCGGGTGCACTCTTACAACAAGCGGAGGATCTCATTGAAAAAGGTATTTTATTAATAAATATTTTTAATTTCACTTGGTAGGTTTATTTGGTGTATCATTTTAAATAATAATTTGTAAATATAATTCATAGGAATTCACCCGATACGCATTGCTGATGGCTTTCAAACTGCTGCTACACTGTGTACTGAACATCTCGAGAAAACCTCCAAAGCTTTTCCAGTGAACGATCGAGAAATGTTAATTAAAGCTGCTGCGACTTCTCTGGGATCGAAAATGTAAGTTTTTCATTATTTTGGTTGTTGAACATATTCCTTGAAATTTATGGACTTAATAAGATATGTTTGTTTTTCCTTTAATAGTGTGAGCAAGTGTGTTCGGCAAATGGCGGAAATAGCGGTAGACGCTGTTCTCACCGTGGCTGACATGGACACTCGGGATGTCAACTTTGAGTTGATTAAGGTCGTAGGGCAAGTCGGCGGTCGACTTGAAGATACTATGCTTGTAAAAGGAGTCATCGTCAAATCCCCATTGGCAGATGACCAAATTCGCACCAGAGTTATGTACCTTCTTTATCATATCCAAAAACTGATCCTGTTCATACTTGTGGAGCTCCTTGTACGATTCAACGGAAGTCACATCCATCTTATGCTTAGTTTTCGGCCTCGGAGGTTCAAATGGGCAAGTTAATATAGCCATTTTCGCATCCTTCACAACCTGCAGCAAACAAAAGTATGATTAAAATTATAATACAGGACCGTCTCTACTATGGTGCCTTTATTTCAAATGCCTAAATCTCATTATGTTGTACTCTGCGTCTTTCATAACATGACGAAACACATTAATAGCGGTCATGGTGTTACATTTACGACAGCAGAAAGTTCTATCGCACAGTATCTGACCCATACGTGAACAACACTCTCCGGATGGGAATTCCGTCTATGCGTTATATATAGTTAGTAAGTTAGATTCAAGTCAAAATTGTTCCCCAATGACTGACGTCTTAATTTACATTAAACTTAACGGTGGGGTCAAAAACATGACTACAAATGAAAATTATTACTTCCGTTTACCTTCGGCATTTGAGGATGTGCAAAACCTTTATCAACGAAACTCTTCGGATGGGAATTCCTTCTATGCGTTAAATACAGTTAGTAAGTTAGATTCAAGTCAAAATTGTTCCCCAATGACTGACGTCTTAATTTACATTAAACTTAACGGTGGGGTCAAAAAACATGACTACAAATGAAAATTAAACTTCCGTTTACCTTCGGCATTTGAGGATGTGCAAAACCTTTATCAACGATGACTCCTTTTACAAGCATAGTATTTTCAACTCGATCGCCGACTCGCCCTACGACCTTAATCAACTCAAAGTTGACATCCCGAGTGTCCATGTCAGCCACGGTGAGAACAGCGTCTACCGCTATTTCCGCCATTTGCCGAACACAATTGCTCACACTATTAAAGTAAAAACAAACATATCTTATTAAGTCCACAAATTTCAAGGAATATGTTCAATAACCGAAATTATGAAAGCCTTACCTTTTAGATCCCAGAGAAGTCGCAGCAGCTTTAATTAACATTTCTCGATCGTTCACTGGAAAAAGCTTTGGAGATTTCCTCGAGATGTTCAGTACACAGTGTAGCAGCGGTTTGAAAGTCATCAGCAATACGTATCGGGTGAATTCCTATGAATTATATTTACAAAATATTACACACAATTTTATTAAACCTACCAAGTGAAATTAAAAATATTTATTTACATAATACCTTTTTCTAGGAGCTTGTGTGCTTGTTCTAACAGTGCGCCCGCCAAAATCACCACACCAGTTGTTCCATCCCCAATTTCGTTATCCTGACTTTGACTCAATTCAACCATCAACTTCGCAATTTGGTGTTCCACATCCATCTTCTCCAAGAAAGTTGCTCCGTCCTTCGTGACAGTCACTTCTTTACTAGTGAACATCATTTTGTCCAGTCCTTTGGGACCAAAAGTTGATCGCACTGTCGAAGCTACAGTAGAGCCCACGAAAATATTTCTCTAAAAAAGTAGTACTCGTATAAGTTAACAACATAAATCCTCTCTCATTCCTATTCGTCCTTCACGCCTCTTTCCCTCTCACTTCATTTTATTTCAAAAAACTCAAAAGTTCCAACGAAATTAATTTAATAAAACACAGGTGCACAAGGTTACCTTAAGAGCATCTTTGCCGGTGAGTCTCTTTTGGTTGCTCTCGTCGTCCACAAAGAAGAAAAACCAACCAAACTCATCCATAGCCACACAACCGGGAATCATCGGCATTTTTCAATGACTATGTAGGAAGTGACGCTGCTGAGTAAACTGGATATTAATTTATTGAAAATTAAATAATTAGACCGGGTCACACGCGGCTCCGAGGAGTGTGAGGTGAAGTGGAAGTGAGCCAAGAGTCAACATTGGGAAACCTCACGTCGTCGAGAAAGGAGAAGCAGATCCACGCCACGTGGAGCCGTGGGTGGAGCTTGAGCATTTTCCTTGCCTTGCTAGAGGGCTCATCACGTTCGACTCTGTAAACCGTTTACGCATCATTCATGAAAACTCATGAAAACTTTATAATGACAATGACAATGACATTAATTCATTCGTTCAAATCGGAATACGATCACAATTAATTAGTGGAAATGTGAGAAGCAAGAGAACCAAAAACATAAATGGTCGGGTCGGGTCGGGTCGGGTGAGTTTGTTACAAACAAATGAGGATTCGAAATATGTTATTTCCAAAATTTTAAAGCATAAAAAAGCATAATCGCCAAAAATCGAGTAAAAAAAGCATAAATCGCAAACATAGCATACATACATGATACATACATACCAAGTGTCAACACGATCCGTTGACATACGTCCGGGTAGTTCTAGTTCCCTAGTTAGTAATCAAGTAATCTACACATTTTCGCATTCATTCCTCTTCAATGAACGAGTCAGTGCTCTTTTGTATAGCAACGTCTGTTTTGATGGCCTTCTCCTGTATAAACATGCATTCTATAAATTGTAACTTTTATGTAAAACAAATCAAACTTTGTAAGCTTAATGATCCGTGTGATTGTATCGCATGCCTGACAAATGACAAAATGACAATTGCATAATATATATACACCTTGTCAAAATGGGCACTTTAAATACACAATCATAATTATATTCCTGAATGAAAGTATGGTCGCGACTTTATCATAATAATTATATTCATCGTGTTCATTGTCTTCATTGTAGACAAACTACACTTTATTTTATTCTACATGGTACGACTCGTAGTGCCAGTGCGACATAGAACAATCTCATAATGAAATCATGATGTAACATAAAGTCTTCATCGTCTAAAGTTTTATACTCCCTGTGTACCAAGGGAACCATTAACCATTACGCATGATGTTGCATTCTGTGACTTTTTTCAATCAGACTTAATGGCTCAAGAAAAAAATGTCGCATTGAAATTGAGGAATTGAAAGGCTCCCTTAAATAATTACAAGATAACAAGAAAGAGAAGCGGGAAAAGTTGGCGGATGAGGAAGCCGTTAAGAAGATTAAAATGTTGGAAGAGCAAGTTCACGCACTACAAAGGCAGGTAACTGCACAAAAACAAGAAGAAAACCCTCTCATTACTAAAATGGAAAATGGAAGTAACGGGACAGGCGTACGAAGATATGCAAGACCAGAATTCGCGATTATTACAAGTTGCGCGAGAAATATGACGCCAATTTTAAACTAATGTGGGGACGTATCAGAGACTACATCTCCTCCTCGGTGGGGACGTAGTAAGGCGAGTCAACTTGAAGAGGTTGCAACGTTGCAAGAGAAAAAGGGAATTGTTGCAAGATCAGGTGAATAAAATTGTTAGGCTAAATGATTCTTTAAAGTTTGTTGCTGTATGTTGTTTTCGTGATGAAATTTTAGTTGTTGCAGGCTGCTTATTTTTTGATGAATCCAAAAGTAAGCTAATACGATTAAAATTCATGTTTTATAGGTTCAAACTTTGTCGAAGCAAGTGGAAGCTCAGAATCAGGTGGTAAGAAAATTGGAAGAGAAAGAAAGACTGTTGCTGAACAACATCGCTTCGCTGGAAAAAGAGGCTTTGTTGTGTCACCAAATCGTTGTTCCGTTGACATGTCGGCCATCAAAAGGCCGTCAGATGAGCCTCCTATCGAAAGGCCTTCCCCGCACAAACGAATATTATTTGAACAACGACGACTCACAGTTGCGACCTTGGAAGAGCTCGACATCCAGGTCGTTCAATTTCAACATGCTAAGCTTAAGCAGGTGAGAGATTTTTGTCACTGTTCGTACTCGTTTACAATGTTCCAATGTTCAAGCAATTTGGAGTCGTCACAATGTAAATAGTTTAATTTATTAATCAGTGTTGTGCACTATTCAATCACTTTTAGCTTGAATTATCACTCGTATATCAACTAAAGATCAGCTGATGCGCAGTGTTCGTCGTTTTGATGACGTTTACACTCAATACACACTTGCCAAGTTATTAGTTGGGAGAATGATGGTTTCGTTCTTTCGTTTAATTTTCTGAATTGAAATAAGGGCGAGGTTTTGTCTTAGCGTGATTAATAAAAGTGACAGCGAACGTTTTGTAATTAAATTTGAACTATGTATTGGGACTTTTATGTGAACAACGGGTAAAACAGATTAAGAGATTTTCATTGTACAGTACTGTAGTTTGACAGATTATTGTACACAAC
>JABASF010002740.1:0-13116 GCA_019776145.1 Harlomillsia oculata
CAATAAGTCCCTTGTTTGCTTGGCGAATGAAATGAAAATACATCCTTATTCTTCTTGTTTGTTTTCTTGATACGATAAAAGTCATGGGGTTTGACTGGTCAGACGAACGACTACTTTTTGCAATGTACTGAATACTTTATAGACACTTTATTGATCTTCCGAATTCGGTTTTGAGTATCCCCAATAGACGAGGAGATAAAACCCCGAGATAGGATCCGGATGTTGAAAATGAATGCGAAGAGAATACGAATGGAAAATGCATTACCGTGGAAATACCGGTTCAAATTCCTAGAAAAGAGAGATGTTCATTTTGAAGTGAGCCGATGATATTCGCTCCTCCAGGAAAACTGGAGCAAATGCCACTTGACAGATCGTCGACTCGTGTCTCAGAATCCCCGGGTAATACGTGCGTCCTCGTCGGCCATCTCAGCACATCTCTTTCTCACTTGACTTGGCAGTAGCCAAAGTGATTCTTCATTACACTTTTCCGGGATTTGGCATTATTGGAATTTTTTGGAGACTAACAAGATTCTTTCTCCATTTACAACTTCACTTTACAGCATTTCTTTCTGGTTTAAATTTCAACGACGGGTCTTTTATTGCGTTTTTCCTGGAAAGCCCGGCTTTTATTGAAGAGGAAGAAAGCGGGCGCTGTGAAGAGTTGAACGAGTTGGCATTTTCCCGAAGACTCGGAGAAAGCGAAGGCAACTCTATAATTTGATATGCACAAAGGAAACTAGAAAAATGGAAAGTGAAATGAAAGCGTTGAAAGGAAACTCGAGTCGTTCAATTTCGCTCAGCTTTGCCAATTTTTCAAGAGTGTTCATATAATTTTAAGCCCTGCTCAGATGACACAAACATAGTCGACGTTTTTGTCACATGACCTCGTGACTTTTATTTCATAAAAAATTATTTAATATAGGAAAACGTAACGTTGACAGAATCACTCATTGCGAAATGCTTAGTTGGTTTTTAAAGGCACTGTAGGGTTTTACATGATTGTAATAATCCGGGTAATTTTTCAGTTTCAATAGGCCCGATTTCGTCGAACACGAGCGGGAACAGGTGGTGGGTGAGGCGAATCCCGAGCATTTTGCTGTCCGTTTGTTTCACGTCATGGAAGCAGACCCATTCGAGCGATTTTGGCTGAAAGGAATGTGTGGATTATGAATACTAACGGTTTCGGACATCCGTGAAGGTCGAGTTCCTGGAAAATGAAGAAGTCGGTTTCAAGGCTCGAAAAATCGTAATGGGAGTCTTGATATGACCTTTGAACTTTGGTTACCTTTTCTCCACCATCTAACCCAAAGTCCAACCACAGTAGTCGTGTCGAATCATCTGCGGATGTCCTCAATTGACTATAAGAGTAACACCACAATATCCGGGGTTTGTCGTGATCCGATTTTGGCATTTCGGTGAGCGTGAAGCCGTCGTCATATCCGATTTTTAACTGACACGGGTTACCTTTCCATGTACACTTGCACGAAAGCTCTTTTTGTGCCGTAGCAGCGTCGTGAGACGACTGCACGATGTTTCGTGCCCAGCCTGCCAAATCTTTTTGTGTATCGGTTCGGTAAATCGCATTGACCACTCCGGCAGGTGTTCCAATCCGAATATGAAAGGTCAGCATGTCACGAAACAGAGAGGAAATGCTTGCCATGTTCCGTGTCGACGAACTCACCAATCTACAATCAATCATAATGTCACTGTCCAAAAATGCAATGAGTTGATGACGTTTGATGTGTCATGTCATGATCATGAATCATAATGAAAATAGTACCAAACCTGATTGTCAACAATGGCCAACTCTCAAAAGGACTCGTCCAGGCTTCTTGTGACCACGGCGGTGACGTGTAAAGTCGCATTTCCTTGTCAGTAATGACAACGAACGTGGGAAGCCATGATCCAGAATAGTTGTTTCCGTCGTCAGACGAGTTGCTTCGACTCTACATATATTTGCAAAGTCAGTTATGATCTTATGATTATGAAATTTTTTTGCAACATTCTTTTGAACAGATGATGCTTCGTCTTTAGGGTACCTTTAAAGAATTATTAGTTGAACCATCAGGTGCAGACTTTCTGAGAAGCCATCCCATATAGCGCACCCGCCCCTGCAAAATCTCATTAGTGAAGCGATTAGCTCTCATTAGGGCCAAATCGACGGATTCAGCCATCCTGGCGCTCAACCCGGAAACCCACGCTTGGCTCTGAGCTGTCGTACCCGTTCGGAGGATTAACGAGTGCAGCCCGTCAGGCGAATAGATTTCGATCGTTCTGTGATCTGTGAATTCCAAACACACATTTTTCAAAAATACACGATAATGACGAGAAGATCCATAAAAATGGGAATTTTTGATTGCCCCTGAAATTACCCGGATCAGAATGTTTGTAGTTTGTAGTGAGCAGTGCCAAAGTGAGTGGAACGCAACGAGTATCCGTTCTAGAGTAGGTCAAATCCGGCTGCGGTCCAGGAAGACACTCTGAATCTCCGTTATTGAGATTGTTGTACATTTTCTCCTCAGGGTAACCCGGGTAGCTTCCGGCCATGTACTCTTTTTGCAAATCCCAACCCAATTCCGCCAAAAGCGTTGCCTTCCGGAAGTATGGCGTGACTTCTTTCAGATATTTCACTAACGAACAGAAAATAGTCTCACATAGACCCAAAAAGCTCATCCGATTCAATTTGCATGCCATTTTCTAAAAAACGAGAATTTTGAAAAATTGTATGCATAACTCACCTTCCAGCTCAACGACTTTCCCCGTACGTTTCAGCACTTTCACCGCATCGTCATGAGTAGCGTTTCGTAAGTCTTCCCCGTTAACGGACAGTATTGCATCTCCGACAAACAGCTGTTCGGTTTTTTCAGCTGCCATTCCTTTGAAAATTTTGGAAATGAGAATCGGCATTTTGTTTTCTCTCCCTCCTTTGATGGAAATCCCGAGTCCGTTCGTCTCCGTTTTGAACACACGAACTAGTCTCGTCTCACTTGACAGTGTATCGTCACTCGACACACCGTTCCCATTGTTGACACTGTGTCCATTAGATAGTCCTTCCGACCCGACAATGTCATCCAAGTCGTACAAACTGAGACACAAATACTGACCTTCCAGCGAAGCCAAGACTCGGTACCATTGATCCTTTATCAACACTTCCATCGGTCCACAGCGCCCGCCTCCCATCGTAGCGTTACCCGATGACCACTTCCCTGACCTGGAATTTAATGAATCCATGTTTCCCACGGTCAAATGACACTCGTCAGAATACACGAAAGCACGCGGAAACGACAGAAAAGGGAAGGTGCACACGATCTCAAAACATATAGGATGCTTACACGTTCACAGCGACCAGACGACTGAGCTATCGGACGACTTTCCCCGGGTATTTTCCTCTCAACTGTCGACGTCGACCACAAAAGTAGTTTTGTGCGTTGTGAGCGAGTTGAGTCGTTGAGTGCCATGCCAAATTCAGTTTTGGCTGTGGAGCATCGTAAAACTCACCCGAATCTTCTGCTAGTACCTTTCACGAGGGATTCTCCGGAGAAAGCCCGGGTTTTCTATGCTCTCTGCTCTCCGCTTGTGCATTGATCATAATTGATCTTGTGCGGAAGAGTCAAACATCGTGTAATTCCCATGTTGTTCCTTTTGCTCCGCTCTCCTCCATTTATATGACGCACATTTTACATTTGTCTTCATTTTAACTATGCAAGACGTTTTTTTTTTCAGGAAGAAAACTGCCGACGAAATGTATCATGTCATGCCAAAAACAACCCGGGCATGAAGCATCCTGCTGTTACCTTAGTTCCCGAAAGCTCTGTGTTGTTTTCATTCTCCAGCAAAAGAAAAAGTTTGATCGATTCTTGGAAGCAAACAAGCGAGTACATAAAGACCAGTTGGAATTATTTTGACTAGAAATCTTGGATTTAGCATTGTTCCCTGTTTTTGAACCGATTGGACAAACTGTGACCTTGTGATTTGAGCATGATACCCTTCATTGTGAAAGAAAAGGATATCGAATGGCGTCAAACGACTGAGTTCCTCAGTATCACAGTTCCAATGACGGGACTTTCTTCCAAGAGGACCAGTGTCATAACTTCCGATGACTACATCCGGGTAAGAAAAGTGACAGGTCGCAGAGTGTGACCTCAAATGGTTATTTTTAAGACACGTGTGGGTGATTTGATTTATTCTTTTCAAAAGGTGCATTGCCCTCCGAAGATTCTGGAACTGTTTTTATGGGCTGCTGTGGATGACACCAACGGGACTTGTACTGTGAACGAAGAGACGGGTAACGTGGTGTTCCAGCTTCCAAAACTCGGGAAGAATGATGAGCTATGGCCCTTTCTCCAAAATGAGCAACTGAATCTCCAGGAGAAACGCGAAAGACGAGATCGGGCGATCGATTTGGCTCACCTCCGAGAGAGAAACAGGCTCCAGTCACGAAAAGGTAAACCACAAAACATAACAAGAGTTCAATTTGCAAAAAAAGGATACGTTATAATGAGGTAACGAAACTTTTTTGTTTCTGCAGAGACCCGCCATGAACAAAAGCAAATGACAATTCAGCATCAAATCAGGTTGGATGACAAAGCTCGGGAACGAGTGGATGAGATTAAAAAGCAGGATTGCCAGAATGCTTTGAACGACTGGGCCAAATCTGAATTCGGGAAAACGGGAGGAGCTGGTCATTCTTCTGGAAAAGTCGACGATCAGTCAAGTGGCACTTGCTCTACTTTCCAAAATCCGCGTATTTGGCCGTATTCGACTGTGAAAGAGGGCCAGGGGGATTGTGAGATTCCTATTCGGAACGCTGGTCACATTCCAATTTCTTTTACTCCGAGACACTTTCCGACTCCTTCACGTGAGTCCAAGGCAGATGAGGAACGGGAGGTAACGAAAGTATTTACATGTCCACATTGTTTGTCAGTATTCCACTTCAAAAATTTTAAAATCCTTGTAGTGGTTGGCAAAGCAAGAGCTTGCACGTCGCAATTCCGGATTTGTGGACGAGGATTTGCGTCCGGAGGAGAGGAATCCAAACTGGCTTCTCCACAAAGGAAGGTAGTGTGACTTTTCCATTGTATAATTCTTTTTTTTCGCACTAATTAACATTAATTAACAAGATTCAATTTCCGAGTCGTCCCATTATTTACAACGACACACAAGTGTGCGGGCTTGAAGTTTTTTCCTTCTCGTCCTCTAAAAAGCATTTCGTTGTAAAAATGCAAAGAACAAGAGACTCTCAATTTAATTACAACATAAAAAAGGAAACCCCTCAGAAATCATAAAGACGAATTTTCGTCGCATTTCCATTTGAGTAATTAACTCATTTTTCATAATTATGAGTGCTCTCCTGCTGGTATTCTCTTGATACGTTGTGAAAAAGTTGGCATGGTCTTGTAAGTATCCTGGGGAAAGTGCCCGTGTTTCAGTTTAAGTGAAAATGTCGGGTCGATAAGAGACTCTTAGTACTTTGCCGTGTGTTGTTTCCAAGTTCACTCCAAGCAAAGGAAGTTCCTTCGCACTTCACTTACCCTGGAAAATGAAGACGAGAGAAATCCGGAAATTCACATGTTTTGGGGGAAAATGACACGAAAGTGTCGTTTGAACAGTTTGAAGACGTCGTTGTGGAATTTGTACTATAGTTTCGGCGTTGTGAAACCGCAGGAAAGTGAGGAACAAAAGTTGGAGAACGCGAGAGAGAATAAAGCTCCTGGAATGTGTCGTAAATCTCAAAACGATGAATTCCAATCATGAAATGGCCCAAAAGTTTACATTTCCCTCTGTTCATTCTACACTCTATTGCATACTTTTTGAGCAAACTGTACCAACCGTCAGAAACTGTTGGAAATTTAATACATTTTCCAAAAATCTAAAATTAGAATTCATTTTCATTATTTCAATTTTGCAATTTATTCTTTGTTTTTCCCCAGGAAACTGATGGGAGTTGAAAGCTACGTTGGAGCTGTGGGCGCCTTCACTCTCGCAATGAAATTATGTCCAGGAATGCACGAGTTGTATCTGGAAAGAGCATCCGCGCATGCAAAACTGGAGAATTTCCACAAAGTCATCGAAGACAGCTCAAAGGTAAAAACCTTCACTGTCAAAAATGAATTGAAGTATGTTTGCCTATTCAGAATTTCTGGAGGATCATTTCATTATTTCCTGGGAAGGTGTTTTTGTTATGAGCTTGTTTGGCACGTGTACAGCTTCAAAATTAGGTTATTTATTTTTTGAAAACGACACGCCACTGAGCTGATTTAATTACAACATGCCCTAACTTGCATTGTGGCATACTAATGAGCATCTCGTTTGCGTGTGCCACTTTGTCATCGTTTTATTTACTCATCTCATCTGATATACTCAGCTATCAGATATACTCTGTTACTAATTCGAGTTTTGTGTTTTTGCAGGCTCTGGAGTTGTTGGAGCCATGCACAACAGCGAATGCGACTGATCGATGTCAAAGTCACAAACTCCGGGCCATGGCGTTCCGTCATCTCCGTTTATTCCAGGAAGCCTTGACTGACACGCAAGCTGCCTCCAAGCTCCACCCGGACGATCTCGAGCTCCAGGAACAACTCCATCAACTTGTCTCAGCCGTCGAGAAACAAAAGGATGAAGCTGAATCTGACACTGATGTTTGATTTCTATAGTTTAACGTATTACTTTGAAAAGTCACCCGTGTCTTGTTGTTATAACCGTACCTATACTACGCAGTAACAAATAAATGAACCAAAGCGTGCGTAATTAAATCTTGAGAAATCGTCGTTTTTCGATTCCGTCGCACTTTCTCCCAATCTGCTGCTTTTTCTAGAAAAGTAAAAAAAGTCACAAGCCATTGTGTCTTACAATAAAAACACGGAGCAATGCAAACCCGGGTTGAAATGGAAAGGGCAATAAATCGCTGAGAGGAAGAAACGCGGGTACTTGAGAGTGGTCACTAATGTCCGTCCATTTCTCACGCTTTCTCCTTCCTTCCGGAAAAAAGACGGGTATTATATTCGACAGAAGAAAAGAAAAAGTGGTCAGCACAGTGAGATCCAAATTCGTTGCCAGAATTCGTAATTTAGACTTTTGTCGAAAAAGTAGATTGGCTGAGTGGACGTATCAATAGGGTTTTCATTAAAAGGAAAACGCTAAATTGTGGTTTTCGGGGAGGTCGAATAGGATACTGTAATTTCGCCTGGAGACGAGCTCCGACTGGAAAGGGCATTGACTGGAAACACCAGTGGACTCGAAGAAAATCTCGTACGCATTATACATTGTACCATTATTATTATACTATGTAAAATGAATGGAGGAGAAGGCGCATAAATTATGACTCATTTGGCTGTTTCTATAATGAAGAAAGGAGGAGACCGGAGACCATAAAGACCATGAAGAAGAATCCCGGTTTGTGGAGACTCTCGAAATTTGTAATTTGCTTAAAAGTTGTCGTTTACATTATGCGAAGGAGATAACTTCATAAGAAACAAAGACAAAGTTTGAGTGAGCTCCTTTCCGCAGCTCTCTGGAGAGACTTAAAAGCGAAACTGGAGAAACAACCAAGCGCTGCCCCAGCAGCGGATGCTCTCTGCTCTTTCAAGAATATTAAATTAACTTTCTCCGTTTCTCTCCAGGAAAAGCGACTTCCTCTCAAAACTACCTGTTGTTCGAAATACTCGAATTACACATTGCATCCTTGGAAATATGATCGATTGGAATTATTCCAGTCGCTTTTCGCTCACAGAGCACAAAGTCCATTGTAAGAAAGTCACGCTTCTTTTTAAGTTACATTTTTCTAAGTATCTCATTGTTTCATTTCCATTGTTTAGTAGGAGCGAAGGGTAAAACTTACCAAGTTCCAACAAATCCCATAAATACATTTTTATTGTTTCTTGAGATTAGATAGTTCAAAGGTGGCACAGCGTTGATAGAGAAACATAATACAACGTTGCATTTTTGTCGTTGCAAAGTGTCGACGTGTCACGCCGCGTCCACTGTCCACTCTAATTTTAGTCTTAATAGTATTTTTGGAAAGCCAATTTTTAGCATTACTAAACATAAAAGCAATTCAGTACAGTACTTCTACTACCGTAAACCGTACGTCATAATTTCCAAACCTATAGTAGTTATTTTTCCTGGTGTGGTCTTATAAACTCAATACTGATTTTTGATTTTCATCACACTATTCGAGCTTAAACTAAACGTTAACTTTTTCAAAGGAAAATATTATTCATTTTGTCGATTTATTATAATTTTATTATGCATGTTAAATGTTCCACTAATGTAAGGTGCGTTTTATGAATTTCAGCAGGTCAGGGAAGTGGTCATCGGGTAACGCTAAGACTAAGACGTGTAACGCTAATCCTTTGTGAACGTGAGCGTCGCGTCGCCTTGTCTTGTCGTTCAATACGACGAATACCATAAATAGCTGTGTTGGTGTTGGCGTTGTTGGCTGTTGGACCGAGCGAGCGTCGCTTGATCGCTTGGATGTTAAATCTAAATCCTTCAGTCACCTTTCACATTCGAAGCATTAGAAGCATTAGACGAATACAAAGTACTCCACTTGTTCCATATTATCCATCACTACAATATTTTTGAGTTCATGTTTAGTCTTTTCAATTGATTGATTTAATTGCAAGCATTACGTTATTATGTTATTATAGTCATTGTGTGTCAAGATCAAGATCAATGTATGAATTCGTGCCATATAACCTTCATATCTATACGATGGACGGTGTCAGGTCAGTTGCATCTTAGGACAATTGCAGATAGGTTTGTTGCAGATAAACCAATTTCCAAACCTCACATCCAGGCAAGGCGAGGTCAGTAAAAAATGGTAAAAATTTTGTTTGCAAACATCTCACTACCTGCTTTCTTTTGACGATCTAATGGAGTTGTTTGAATTAGATTACTTTCTTAGTTTTTGAAAAAGACAATATATATATATATATATATATGACCTCGACCTGAAGGCCAGCATAATACTCGTCACTTTCTTGAGTGATTTCTTGATTGAGACGAGACAACGCACATCATCCAGTTGTCCAGTTCCCTCCTTGACCGTTGTCATAATTGTAGTAAACACTCCTTTCTTTCACACTGAGATTACGAACACTAATCAAGCCCGTCATGGCTTTATAATCTGCATCGATATCACATTGCATTGTCATTTGTCACTATCGTCACTCAACGGAGAATTGAATGCAGGTATAGTTGCACTAACGCAACTTGAAGGTCAGTGAAACGAGTTTAATTGTTTATCATTTATTCGCCCTTGTGTCATGCTCTCATGCTTGTCTGTAATGTCCCAATTTCGGAGGACATAATATATTTCTGGGATACGGAGACGATATGCAAGTATATTTTATAGTACATATATAAACTACTTAAATCTTGCATTATGCATTATTTTATTTGTTTGATCTTCCTTTACTTTTATTTGCATTTTGAAGTAATACCATAAATGTTATTCATTTAGTTTGTAACATAACGCAGACAATTGTTCATCGTTCTCCCTACGTATATAACAAACTATCTTATACAAAAAAAGGCTGTAGGAACTATGATCTAACCGGAAAGTAATTAATAATTAAGCAGTGTGATTGTGTGATGCTTCCGTTGTCTTTTCTCATGATTTCTCAAGCCGTGCATTGATGCACTGCACTAGTGCGTTTTTGGGTGATGTATGTGATCACCGTGATCAGTGATCACGGGACTCCATTCCATTCGGGATCGGGTTTTCTATGGGCTCAGGGGTTGAACATGAACTGCCAGTCAGACTAATTTTGTGCATGTGTTTGGAAACTCGTAACTGGATTAAAATATCAAAAACAGGAAACTGAAGTATGCATTATGCACAGGATGATCTGACATTTACATTTGTGTACACCAGTACACTAATGTAAATTTAATGTCAAATCACCCTGCATTATGCATTCATACAAAGTCATTGCGGCGAAGTGGTCATATTTTTAAAATTCTTTCCAATTTGCGACCAAAATTCTGCTGCTTTTGAAATACGCTCCTCTTCATCTCTCATTTCATTTATCGCATTAATATAAAACCATTTTGGGTTCGTGCTGTTGGAATCGACGGTGTCCCACTCGACACCTGTTGGATCCGAAGGTTTCCCGTCATACACGAAGGATGCCCACAACTTCACAAAGTTTTTGGAAAATTGGGTCAATTCCTTGTCTTCAAATTTAGGGAACCAGTCAATTTCGTAGAGGTACTGAAGTTCGTCAAAATGAACCGGATACTTCAACGGGGCGACTCGGGACGTCCAGTTGCCCATTACATCCGTTAGCGAAACCAACCCTAGTTTTTCAAAATAGTAGAGGTATGTTGGGGCAACCTTAGAATGAGCCAAGGCAGCAGCACGGGACGAGATGACGAAGCCAGAGTCTCCGTACAAGTTGGTCAGGTTGTCGACAGTGTACTTTGATATGGGTTTATTGTCCAGATAAAAAGACCGGACTTGGGAGGACACATTGCAAGGATCCATAGCTCTGTCGCTGTAAAAGAATGCACGTGGTGCAACACGACCCCATTCCTCGTTGAGTTTCCGGGTGAGTTCGGTGCTGGACAAAACCATGAAAGCAATGAAACCTTCATGAGAATTCACTCCGATGATATACGGGACTTTTGAAGCAATTTCACCCCTTTCCATGAGGTTGGAAGGAAAGTCGGGCAAGAATACGCCATTCGGATCCGTGCTGCTGTTGTCAACAGTGAAGCCGAAGACAGCAGGGGCGGTTTCGGGTGTTGTGAAAATCATACTTTCAAAATCGGTGAATCCTGCTAAAAGGATATTTTTAGGGTCAATCCGTTTGAGACATTTGACCATGTACTCAACATCGGATGTTGGACAGTCCAGGTCACTGGCAAGCTTCTTCGCGTTTCTCAAAGGCGGGTGAAAATTTTCATATATCCAGGCTGAGTTTGCAGTCCCACTTTGGCTGATGGCTGAGGAAAAGAGACCCTTGGCGAGTGGCGACAAGACCAAAAGTGACACAGACATTCCTCCGGCGCTCTCACCGGATATGGTTACCCGATTCGGGTCACCACCAAACGAACGGATGTTTTCTCGAACCCATTTCAAAGCAAGGACCTGGTCCTTCAACCCTTGATTCCCTTTGGCACTTGGGGTCCCCGCGTTCAAAAAACCGAACGCTCCGAGTCGATAGTTGAAAGTGACGAGAATTACATTCGCGTCCATCAGAAACTTAGGACTAGTCTCGGTACCTTTGCCCATTGAAAACCCGCCGCCATGAATAAACACTAAGACAGGCAGAAGGTCAGTTTCGTTTCTTGTCGTAATTTCAGTTTCAGTGTCATTTCCGGGAACAATTGGAGTATGCACGTTCAAAAAGAGACAATCTTCCGTTCCGAGAACGCCCCCGGCAAACGGATCGAACTGAATACACGTGCTTCCGGGTTTTGTCGCATCGAATGTCCCTGTCCAGTTGACCGCCGGTTGAGAATCCTAACAAATAATTCTCAAAATTAATTTCTGTCAAAAGAGCTATATAAATATATATATGCTAAAAATAACGTTGAATGAAATCTTACTTGAAATCGCTCCTTGACGTGCCCGTAAGGAATTCCCATGAAATCCGAATAAACGTTTCCATCCCTGGACCGAGACAGTTTCCCTCTCACTCGACCCTGAGTTACGGTTACTAACGGCCCGGGGTCTTGAGCCCATCCTATCCCGACGATCAGCAACAAGGTATAACAAATTTTCATGTTAAAGTTTCATTGTCAACAGTAGACGAAAGACAAAGTTGAACTGACAGAAAGTCCAGACGAGATTTAATGATGCTGGTTTATTATCCTAAAGAAGATGCAGGCGTGGTAGTCGCAGAGGATTTAAGGCATGCACGATAAAGAATTTAAGGAAAGGAGACGGAGACAGCACCAAAAATCTCTATATACCCCGTCCACTGTCCACTTTCTATAGAAAGGATTATGCGACTTCATACATAAGCCACTAAACCTTGACGTTCATACGGCCATGGACACAAAATTTACAAATTGATTTGTTGACAGCGTAGTTGTAAATTGACAGTGAAGGACAGTTTATTGATCATTTTTAATGAGAGTCGTCGGAGCAAAGGTCATACGTCGGAGGCCCATAATCACAGTCTATAGTCATATAAACATTAATTTGTAGTCTCAAGATTCTCTAATGTGTGTTTATTGCTGTCTGAGCTCAAAGCAGTAAACGATGAATTAAACCATTAAACGTTACTTTCTACAGTTCCATCATTGCCAATTAGAAACATTACTACTTCCAACAAATATTAGGCAGAAACATGGATGTATTTTGGTGATATGATTCTGAATTAATTATGACCGATGCATATGCAGGTGACTCATACTAAATAAACCTTCTCTTCAAGTCTGCCAAAGCGCCAACAGAAGTTCAAACATTCTTTAGATCTTTAAAATTTTGACGTTTCGAAGTGCACAGTATGTAAAAACAGAAAAAATGTGGGTTTTCAAAACGAATTTCGTTTCTACAGCAGTTTTTGGTTCCTACAGGACAACAAGGCGATTCTGGTTGTTGATTACGTTTTCGCATGATTAATGCTAATGAGTGAAAAAATCTTGTATGGCAATTTTTTTAGGGGTCCCGACTCCCGACTCCCGCGGCAAGTCTATTGGTACTTGTTTTTACAATTACATAGTCTACACTTGGTTGGTGGTTAATGAAATTAGTAATTTTTATAAAACGTGACTTTTTGACCCTACAAAGAGCACTTGAATGATGTTGCTTGCGATGGATCGTATTTCATTTTCCATTTTTTTCTAATTATATTATCAATAATCAATTGAATGTCCGATGTCCCCTTCCTTACGTCTGCAAAATGATTCGGAGTAACATCAGCATCCTACGCATGTTTAAGTCTTTTGGACTAACATAAATTATTTATTACTTTATTATCTGCTTTCACTTGAAAAATACCAGCACTGCAGCACTTCAACACTGGAACTTCTTTTTAGCGTAATTGGTTTATCATCAGAGGTGGGAGATTACCGTACTTTGCAGATTACAGATTAGACTCCTTTTTTCAACTTGTAGTGATTACAAATTGAGATTAAACGGCACGCGTGAGATTGAGATTA
>JABASF010002741.1:0-13116 GCA_019776145.1 Harlomillsia oculata
CCTCGCGGACACAGGCCCGGCGCGGCCTGTGCACCGGCCGTGCCGGCCGCATTGACTCCGCCCTGCGCTCCGGCCCTTGTCTCAGGGGCCGGAGCGGTTTTTCGGCCGCGGCGGGGGAATGATGACGAGGACGGCCCGTAACGGCGCCGCGCGAACCGCGGCGGCCCGGACGATGCCCGGTGTGACGGCTGGCGTGGCGGCCTCCTGCCTCGCGGCCGTTCTCCTCTCCGCCTGCGCGGTGGGACCGAATTTCGTGCCGCCCGAGGCGCCTCCGGTGTCCCGCTACACCAAGGAGAAGCTCGCCAACCCCTCGGCCGCCAACACGATCCGCACCCGGCAGGGCGGCTCGGCCGACCAGAGCTTCGTCTCGGGGGCGGACATCCCGGCCGAATGGTGGAAGCTGTTCCACTCGAAGGCGCTCAACCGCCTTGTGGAGCAGGCGCTGGCCAACAACCCGAATCTGGAGGCCGCGCAGGCGTCCCTGCGCATCGCCCAGCAGAACGTGCTGGCCCAGAAGGGAACCCTCTACCCGAGCCTGAATGCGACGCCCCAGGCCGAGGAGGCGATGGCGCCGGGCCTGCAACTGCAATCGCCTTTGCAGAACCAGAACCGCTACCTCTACTCGCTGTTCACCCCGCAGGCGGTGATCGCCTACAACCCGGACGTGTTCGGCGCGGACCGGCGCCAGATCGAGTCCCTGGAGGCCACCACCGAGAACCAGCGATTCCAGCTGGAGGCCGCCTATCTCAGCCTCACCGCCAACGTCGTGGCGGCGGCGATCCAGGAGGCGTCCCTGCGGGCGCAGATCGACGCCACCAAGAAGGTCATCCAGGCCCAGACCGACGTGCTCGGGCTCTACAACAAGCAGCTCGCCCTGGGGCAGATCGCCGGGGCCGATGTGGTGCAGCAGCAGGCGGCGCTCGCCCTCTCGCAGCAATTGCTGCCGCCGCTGGAAAAGCAGCTCGCCATCCAGCGCAACCTGCTGACGGCGCTGGCCGGCCGCCTGCCCTCGGACGAGGTCGCCGAGAC
Organism: Harlomillsia oculata; assembly: GCA_019776145.1. Taxonomy (NCBI): domain Eukaryota; kingdom Metazoa; phylum Arthropoda; class Collembola; order Entomobryomorpha; family Oncopoduridae; genus Harlomillsia; species Harlomillsia oculata. Next base: position 1,030 of record JABASF010002741.1, read on the forward strand.
CTTCACCCTCTCGGCCCTGCGCCTGCCGACCAAGCTGCCGGTGAGCCTGCCCTCCCGGCTCGTCCAGCAGCGGCCGGACGTGAAGGCGGCCGAGGCGCTGGTGCAGCAGGCCTCCGCCAATGTCGGCGTCGCGGTGGCCAACCGCCTGCCGCAATTCAACATTTCCGTCACCGGCGGATCGAGCGCCGTGCGCCTCGCGCAGGTGACGAATCCGGGCGCGTCCTTCTTCACGATCATCGGCCAGGCGACGGCGCCGATCTTCGACGCCGGCACCCTGTTCCGGCGCCAGCGGGCGGCGGAGGAGGGGCTGACCCAGGCCCAGGCGCAGTACAAGGCGGTGGTGATCACCGCCTTCCAGAACGTCGCGGATGCCCTGCGGGCGCTCCAGGCCGACGCCAAGGCGGTGGCGGCTGCCCAGGGCGCCGAGGCCGCGACGGGCCAGAGCCTGGAACTGATCCGCAAGCAGTACACGGCCGGCGCCGTGAACTCGACGCAGGTGCTCATCGCCCAGCAGGGCTATCTCTCGGCCCTCGTCACGTCGGCCGCGGCCCGGGCGACGCAGTACGCCGACACGGCGGCCCTGTTCGTGGCGCTGGGAGGCGGCTGGTGGAACCGCAACGACGTCGCGCCTCCGCCTCCGGAAAAGGACCCGCTGAAGTTCCTGTGAGGCATCGCCTCACACGTACATCGTGATCGCGTCCTGCAGCATCTCATTGGCGGCGTTGAGCACCTTGGTGTTGGCGCTGTAGGCCTGCTGCGTCTCGATCATCTTGGTGAACTGGTCCGAGATGCTGGCATTCGACTGTTCCACCGAGCCCGCGGTGACGCTGGCCCCCGCGAATCCGTAGGTCGCGGCGCCGGAACTGGCGGTGGCGACGTAGGTGCCACCATCCAGGGGCGCGAGGTTCTCCGGCCCGTCGAACTGGGCGAGCGTCATCGTCCCGAGGCTCTTGGTGCTGCCGTCGGCATTGGTCGCGGTGAGGACGCCCGCGGGAGAGATGGCGAGGCTCGCCGGGGCGTCGGTGCCGGTGGCCACCTGAACGGGGGTGCTCGCGGAGGGCCCGGCGAACAGGTAGTAGCCCGCGCCGTTCACGAGGTAGCCGTTGGCATCGGTCGAGAAGTCGCCCCGGCGCGTATAGCCGGTCTGGCCGGTGAAGCTCGGCGATGTCACCGTGCCGGAGTTCGGCTTGACGATGAAGTAGCCGTCGCCGGAAATCGCGAGGTTCGTCGCCACCCCGGTGGAGGTGATCGTCCCCTGCAATTGCAGGTTCGACCGGCTGGTGAGGGAGACGCCGCCGGAGGGCTGGTTGCCCGCCTCGGTCTGGGCCAGCATGTCGGCGAAGTGGGTGTCCGTGCTCTTGAAGCCCGCCGTCGACGAGTTGGCGATGTTGCCGGAGATGTTGTTGAGGGCGAAGGCCTGGGCGGACAGACCGCTGGTGGAATTCGAGACGGCGTCGAGGAGGCTCATGGCATCGTCCTGCCCGGACGGCCCGCGGGGGAAGGAGCGGAGCCGGTTCGGCCTACCCTCTATGGTTTAGCGATCGTTAATGTCGGGTATGTTCCCGGATGTTTCGGACGGTCTCGCGTCCCCCTCGCCGTCATTGCGAGCGCAGCGAAGCAAAGACGGAGAGGGGAGAGGAAGGGGCATGCGGCCCGCTAGAGCATTTTCGGGAACCGTTGGATCGCCTGCTCTCCGTCCCAGCTCCCCGTCCTTGCGAGCGAAGCGAAGCAATCCAGGGCAGCGGGCCGCCTCAGGATGGTGCGGATCCCTGGGTTGCTTCGCTTCGCTCGCAATGACCGGGGAGGTGACGTGATCCAAGGATTGCAGAAACCGCTCTAACTCCCCATCACCCCCACCAGAATCTCCCGCCGGTGCGGCCGGTCCCGGTGCTCGATCAGATAGATCCCCTGCCACGTCCCCAGCGCCAGCCGTCCCCCGGCCACCGGCACGACCAGCCCGGAATCGGACAGCATGGTCCGGATATGGGCGGGCATGTCATCGGGCCCCTCGGCGCCGTGGACATAGGCCCCGTGGCGGGGGGCGAGGCCGTCGAGGGCCGTGAGCAGGTCCGTCTGCACGTCCGGGTCGGCGTTCTCCTGGATGGTCAGCGACGCGGAGGTGTGCCGGCAGAACACGTGGGCGAGCCCCGCGGTCACGCCGCTGTCGCGCACGAACTCCGCCACCGCCCCGGTGAAATCCGTGAACCCCTGGCCGGGGGTGGCGATGGTCAGCCGCCCGGTCGCCTGCCGCGTCACCGGGCCGGCGGCCAGGGTCTCGACCCGTCCGATGCTGCCGTGTCCCCTGCCCTGTCTCATGCGTCCTCCTGCAGGCTGCCGCCGGGGGCGATCTCTTTCTCGCCCCGGGCCAGGATCCGCTCCAGCACGTCGATCCGGTCGGCCTCGGCGGGGGGCTTGTCCCAGCGGATGCGGCTGACCCGGGGGAAGCGCATCGCCACGCCGGACTTGTGCCGGGTAGAGCGTTGCACCCCCTCGAAGGCGATTTCCAGCACGAGGCCGCCGTCGCGCCCGTGGGCGACCTCCCGAACCGGGCCGAAGCGCTTGGTGGTGTGGTTGCGGACGTAGCGGTCGAGCTTGGCGAGTTCCGCGTCGGTGAAGCCGTGATACGCCTTGCCCACCGGCACCAGTTCGTCCCCGCCCTCCGGGGCCTCCCGCCAGACCCCGAACGTGTAGTCCGAGTAGAAGGACGAGCGCTTCCCGTGGCCGCGCTGGGCATACATCATCACCGCATCGACGATGTGCGGCTCACGCTTCCACTTCCACCATGGACCCTTGGGTCGGCCGGGCAGGTAGGGGCTGTTGCGGCGCTTGAGCATCACGCCTTCGATGGCGTCCGCATCCTCCCCGGCGCCGACCGAGGCCGGGTCGGCCCGGGCCGCGGCCAAAGCTTCCCAGTCGGCGAAAGGCACGAGGGGCGAGATGTCGACCCGGGCGTGGTCGAGCCTTTTGATGACTTGCTCAAGCCTCTCCCGACGCGTCGAGAACGGTTCGGGGCGCAGGTCCTCGCCGTCGCTGGTCAGCAGGTCGTAGGCCCGGACATGCGCCGGGAACTCCTCGAGGAGCTTGCCCGTCACCGCCTTCCGGTTGAGCCGCTGCTGCAGCACGTTGAAGCTCTGCACCCGGCCCTCGCGGAGGATCAGCAGCTCGCCGTCCAGCGCCCCCTCGAAGGTGATCGCCCCCGCGAGGTCGGGGAAGGCATGGGTGATGTCCTCGCCGGTGCGGGAATAGACCTTGCCGACCTGCACGCCGGCCCGGTCCCGGCCGCCGACGAGTTGCACGCGGATGCCGTCCCACTTCCATTCGGCGGAGAAGGCCTCGGGTTCGAGCTTGTCGAGGTCGTCCCGCTCCTCGATCGGGTGGGAGAGCATCGGCGGCCGGAACGGGGCCGGGTTCAGGGTCTCCGGCCGCTCGGCCCGGCCTTCGACCCAGGCGAAGAGGGTCTCGAAGGGCGGCTCCAGCCCGTGCCAGACCTCCTCCACTTCGTCCGCCTCGTAGCCACCGAGCGCCCCGACCGCGGTCTTGGCGAGCCGCGCCGACACGCCGACCCGCAGGTTACCGGTCACGAGCTTCAGGAGCGCCCAGCGCCCGGTCTCGTCGAGGGCATCGAGCCAGGTGGCAAGGTGCCCCGGCAATTCGCGCTTGGGGATGGTGCTCAGCGTCTCCACCACCTCGGCGAGGGTCGGGGGCGGGGGGTTGTTGTGGCCGATTCCGGCCTGCCGCGGGTGCGCCCCGGACATCCCACCCTGTTCCTCATCCTGAGGTGCTTCCGCGCGGGCGGAAGCCTCGAAGGAGGCCTCCAGAAGGCTCCGCGATCCCTGGAGCCCTCCTTCGAGGCCCGCCGGGGCGGGCACCTCAGGATGAGGACGGGGATGGGAGGGGCCGGCTTCCATGGCAGGGACAGGCGTGGTCGGCCAGATCAGCGCCGTGGTCTCGGCGAGGTCGCCCACGTAGTTGTGCGACAGGCGGAAAAGCAGCGGGTCGATCCGCGCCTCCACCAGCCCGCGGATCAGGGCCGGCTTGGCCTCGCGGAAACTGAGGGTGCCGGTCATGGCGCCCAGGGCGAAGCCGCGCTCGGGGTCGGGCGTCCGGGCAAAATAATCCTGTAACAGCCGCAGCTTGGCGTTGCGGCGGGGCTCGTAGCCGAGGCGGTCGAGGAGATGGGCGAACTCGTTCACGCCGCCTCCTCCGCGGCGGCGGGTGATTCCGCCTCGCCGTCGTCGCCATAGCCCAACAAGTGCAGGGGCTTGGCCCGGATGCCCTCCGTCCCGCACCAGTGGACCAGGGCGTCCTCCTGCCCGTGGGTGACCCAGACCTCCCCGGCCCCGGTCTCGCGGATGGTGCGGCACAGGTCCGGCCAGTCGGCGTGGTCGGAGATCACCAGAGGCAGCTCCACCCCCTTCTGCCGGGCCCGCGCCCGGACCCGCATCCAGCCGGAGGCGAAGCAGGTGACGGGATCGGGAAACTTGCGCGACCACAGGTCCTGGATCGACGAGGGCGGGCAGATCACGATGGCGCCGGCCAGATCCTTGCGCTCGGCGGCCACGACCTTGGGCGTCTCACCCAGCGGGATGCCCTCGCGCTTGTACAGTTCGGTCAGCTTCTCCATCGCCCCGTGCAGGTGGATCGGCCGGTCCCAGCCCTCCTCGCGCAGGAGCGCCATCACCCGCTGCGCCTTGCCGAGCGCGTAGGCGCCGACGATGTGCGTCCGCTCGGGAAAAAGCCGCTGCGAATCGAGGAGCTTGCGCACCTCGCCCCGGGTGTCGGGATGGGTGAAGACCGGCAGGCCGAAGGTGGCCTCGGTGATGAACACGTCGCAGGGCACCACCTCGAAGGGCAGGCAGGTCGGGTCCGGGGCGCGCTTGTAGTCGCCGGAGACGACGACCCGCATCCCCTCCCGCTCGATCACCACCTGCGCCGAGCCCAGCACATGCCCCGCCGGCACGAACCGCACGGTGACGTCGCCGACCCGGATCGCCTCCCCCAGCTTCGCCTCCTGCGACGCGCCGCAAAAGTCCTCGCCGTAGCGCACGGCCATGATCCGCAGGGTCTCGGGCGTCGCCATCACCCGGGCGTGCCCCGCGCGGGCATGGTCGGCATGGCCGTGGGTGATCAGCGCCCGGGGCACGGGCCAAGTCGGATCGACGTGGAAATCCCCGAGCGGGCAGTAGAGCCCCTCTCGGGTAAGAGTGAGCAGGTCGCTCGCGCGTGTGGACATCGACCCTCGGCCATAGGGGGTTCCCAAAGGACGAGTCCTTTGGTGGGGTGTCGGGGCAAGGCCCCGACGCTTGCAGGGCGCTGCCCTGCACCCGCAAAAGGGCTCGCCCTTTTGAAACCTACACCGACGCATGGACACCCACCGCAGTTCCGGCGACCTCTTGGCCGACCGCCGCTATCGCTACGCCGAGGCCTGCCTCGCGGAGGGCGACGCCCCCGCCTGCGCCGACCTCGCCGGGCAGGCGATCGAGATCGCCCCGCGCTATGCCCCCGCATGGCTGCTCCTCGGCCGAGCCCGGGAGGCGCTGTTCCAGGCCTCCGGCGATCCGGCCGACCGGGACGGCGCACGGGCCGCCTACGAATCCGCCCGGAGCCTCGACCCGCAGGACACCCTCGGCGCCGGGCTCCACCTCGCCCGGCTCGGGGGCGGGGCCGGGGCGGAGGATGGCGTCGCCCTCAGCCCGGCCTATATCCGCGCCCTCTTCGACGGCTATGCGCCGCGGTTCGAGAGCCACCTCGTGGAGGGGCTGCGCTATGTCGGGCCGGACCTCGTCGCGGGGGTGCTGCCGGAGGAGCCGGCGCGCTTTCCCGTGGCCCTCGACCTCGGCTGCGGCACCGGCCTCGCGGGGGCGGCGATCACCGGGCGGGTGACGCATCTCACCGGGGTCGACCTGTCCCCCGCGATGCTGGCCCGCGCCCGGGCCAAGGGCTGCTACGACCGGCTGGTGGCGGCCGAACTGGGGGCGTTCCTCGGCGGAGAGCCGGAGGGATCGGCGGATCTCTGCATCGCGGCGGACGTGTTCATCTACTGTGCCGACCTCGGCCCGGTCCTCGCCGGCATCGCCCGGGTGCTGCGGCCGGGGGGCTGGGCGGCCTTCACGGTGCAGTCACCGGCCGAGGGAGGGCCGTCCGGCGTCGTCCTCGGTCGGGACGGGCGCTACGCTCACCCGGACGCCCACCTCCGCGAGGCGGCGGAGGCGTCGGGCCTCGCGCTCCGCGTCCTGCGCGAGGCGGCGGTGCGGTGGGAGGGCGGCGTCCCGGTACCCGGCCGGGTCGTCGCAGGGCAACGGATTGCCGGATGAAACATCCGTCGGCCCCGTCCATTAATGGTCGGCCGTCACGGGGACGGCCAAGCTCGCGGGGTAGCCTTATGGTGGATGAACGGATGGAAACGGACCAGTCCAAGGCCCCGCCGGACAAGTCGTTTCCTGCCGATCCCCGGTCGCGGCTGTTCTTCGCCATCGCCCTGGCGATGCTCGCGGGCACGGCGGATTCCATCGGCTTCCTCGAATTCTCGCAGCTCTTCATGTCGTTCATGTCCGGCAACACCACCCGCTTCGGCGTGGCGGTGGCCAATGCCGACTGGGACAACGTCACCCGCGTGGCGAGCACCATCGCCCTGTTCTGCTTCGGCGCCTTCCTGGGGACGCTGATTGCCGCCGCCGTCGGGCGCTGGCGGCTGTCCGTGCTCCTGACGCTCCAGGCTGCCCTGCTGGCCACCGGCCTTTTCATGCCCTGGGGCACCTTCGCCTACCCGTTGCACGCCTATCCCATCGTCCTGGCCCTGGGGCTGCAGAACGCGACCCTGCAGGACGAGGGCGGGCGCTCCCTGGCGCTCACCTACGTGACGGGCGCCGTGGTGCGCTTCGGCACCGGCTGCGCCAACCTGCTGCTCGGCACGGTGGCGCCCTCGTTCTGGATCCAGGCGCCCCTCTGGGCGGGCCTGAGCACCGGCGCCGTGCTGGGCGGCCTCCTCGACTACCGGTTCGGCGAGATGGCCTTCCTGTTCCCGGCGGCCCTTGCCGCCATCCTCGCCCTGATCGCCATCGCCCTGACCGCCGCCAAGCCGGGGAGCACCCTCGTCGCCGGGTCCTCGCCGGCCCCTGACGCCAGCCCCAAGGCGAAGGTCATCGACGCGATCCATTGACCGGGCACCGCGGCGCCAGCCTGTGGGCGAGGTGACCGCCGCGGTTTCCCCTTGGCCCAGCCTGCCTTAAGCCTGCCTGACCCGGAATCAGGCGGCCTCTCCGCCCGCGACGGGGACGGACGGACGCGATGGACCCCCGCGACACGGGACCCCAACCCCAGGGCGGCCGCCGGTGAGCGCCGCTTTCAGACCCCGCGTCGTGGCCGTCGCGGTCCAGAAGGGTGGGACCGGCAAGACCACCCTGGCCACCTCCCTGGCCGTCGCGGCGACGCAGGCCGGCGAGCGGGTGACGGCCTTCGATGCGGACCCGCAGGGTTCCCTCGCCGCCTGGGGCACCCTCCGGGCGGAGGCCGAGCCCGTGGTGGATCGGCTGCGCCCCTGGGAGTTCGCCCAGTTCTCGGCGATCCTCGAGCAGCAGGCCGAGGAGGGAAGGACCCTAGCCATCGTCGACACGCCCGGCGCCTCGATCGGCGGGATCGCCGCGCTCCTGCGCTTGGCCGATCTCGTCGTCATCCCGATCCGGCCGTCCCGCCTCGACCTGATGGCCGCCCTGCCGACCATCGAGCTCTTGGTCGCCCAGGGCTTGGCCGAGCGGCTCGCCCTGGTCCTCAACCAGTGCCCGCCGCCGCCCTCGCCCCGGACCGGCCTCTATGCCAAGCAACTCGCGGGGCTGGGCATGATGGCCGAGCCCGCCATCCTCCAGCGGGTCGATCATCAGGACGCGATCGCCCTCGGCCGGGGCGTCACCGAGCACGCCCCCCTGGGCTTCGCCGCCGCCGAGATCCGCGCCCTGTGGACGTGGATCGACCGGCGGATCGGCCCCCCCGCCAGGGGCTGATCCGGCGGCACGTCCCACGCCGCGCCTCGCCGGCGACGTTCGGGATGCCGCTTTCATCCCGGTGGAAGCCTGGAAGGTGTGCCGACGCACCGTTCCGGCAAAGTATTCGGATTAAAATCCGACGATATATACTGTGCGAATGCGCACTAATAGACTTTTGATCGTCGCTTATAGTCATCTCATCGGCGCAGGACAGCGGGTCCGGCCCGGAGAACAGCCAAGAAAGGTTGACGAGATGAAGCGCTTCGCGATCCTGGGCCTTGCCACCCTCACCCTGGCCGTGCCGGGCCTCGCCTGGGCCGAAGGCGGCGAGGGGAGCCGCCAATCCGCGGGCGGCGGCCATATGAGCAGCTACATCAGCGACCCGTACCACAACCCCAAGTCGCTCCATTCCCAGCGCATGGGCACGGGCCAGATCTCCGGCGCCCCGATGTACCATGACGGCCACCGGGCGACGGTCTCCCGCGGGGACATCGTCGCCCCGCACTGGGCTTCCGGCACGGCGCCCCGGCGCGCCCATCGCTGACGCCGTCACCGCCCTGAGGGGGGGGAGGACGATCCCGGGACCGGCCCGCCCCCCGGGGGGCGGGGGTCCGGCCCGGAGGGCTCGCCCTTACCCCCGGGCGCCGAGGGCGGAGAGGATCCGCGCCCAGGAGCGGGTGCCCTTGTGGAAGCTTGTCAGGTCGTACTTCTCGTTGGGCGAGTGGATCCGGTCGTCATCGAGGCCGAAGCCGATGAGCAGCGTGTCCTTGCCGAGGATGCGCTTGAAGTCGCCGACGATGGGGATCGACCCACCCGCGCCCACGGTCACTGCGGGCACGCCCCATTCCGCTTCCAGGGCCGCCCTGGCGGCGGTGAGTTCGGGCATGTCGAAGGGCAGGCTGATGGCCCGGGAGCCCTTGTAGGTGACGACCTCGACGGAACAGTCCGCGGGCACCCGCTCGCGCACGAAGGCCTCGAAGCTGCGGGCGAGCGCCGCGGGATCCTGATCGTCCACGAGGCGGAACGAGACCTTGGCCGAGGCGGTGGAGGCGATCACCGTCTTGGTCCCCTCCCCCGTATAGCCGCCCCAGATCCCGTTCACGTCGCAGGCGGGCCGCGACTGCACGAGTTCCAGGGGCAACCGCCCCTTTTCGCCCGCGGGCTCCTTGAGGCCGATGGGCCCGAGCAGGGTCTCGGGCGTCATGCCGAGGCCGCGCCATTGGGCGATGACCTCGGCCGGGCGCTCGTGGACGCCGTCGTAGAAGCCGGGCACCGTGACCCGCCCGTCCGCATCGTGCAGGTCGGCGACGATCCGGGACAGGACGTGGATCGGGTTGCGCGCCGCGCCCCCGAAGAAGCCCGAATGCAGGTCCCGGTCGGCGCAGGTGACCTTCACCTCAAAATAGCAGAGCCCCCGCAGGGACGAGGTGATCTGCGGGGTCTTCGGGTCCCACATCCCGGTGTCGCAGACGAGGACCACGTCGCAGCCGAGTTTGTCGCGGTTCGCCGCGACCCATTCGGGGAGCCCCTGGGAGCCGCTCTCCTCGGCGCCCTCGATCAGGATCGTCACCCCACAGGGCAACTCGCCCGCCATCGCCAGATGCGCCCGGCAGGCTTCCACGAAGGTCATGACCTGACCCTTGTCGTCCGACGCACCGCGGGCGACGATCGTCCTGTGACCCTCCGGCCCGGTCGCGATGCGCGGCTCGAAGGGCGGATGCGTCCACAAGTCCAGCGGGTCGACCGGCTGCACGTCGTAGTGGCCGTAGAACAGGACGTGGGGGGCGCCGGGCTTCGGCTTGTGGGCCAGGACGACCGGGTGCAGCGACGTCTCCTCCACGCTGGTCTGGAAGCCGAGCGCGGTCAGGTCCGTGGCGAGCCACGCGGCGGCCTCCCGGCACTGCCCGGCATAGGCCGGGTCCGTCGAGATCGACGGGATGCGCAGGAAGGCGAAGAGCCGTTCCAGGGCGTTGTCGAGATCCGCGTCGATATCGTTCAGGATCGCGTCGAGGGCGGACATGGGGGCTCCGGGGTGCCTGGGGTCGGCCCAGGGTTAGCCGAGGCCGGCGGCGGGCGGCAATGCCCGCCGCCGCTCCGCCATCCGCAAGGGACGCCGGAGAGGCCCGCTTCCGTGGACGACGCCTAGTGCAGTGACGCACTCACTCCGTTCATGCGCCCCTACCCTAGATCCTTGTTTTTGCATCAATTTTTCCAGACACGGCTGAAGCCTTCGTCTGGATCGATGCACTAGAACGGGATGTCGTCGTCGAGCTCGTAGCCGCCCCGGGAGCCGCCGCCGCCCGAGGACGGAGCCGGCGGACGGCGCTCGCCGCCGCCCTGGGCGCGACCGCCGCCGAAATCGCCGCCGCGGCTGATCTGGCCGCCGCCTTCCTCCTCGGACGCGAACTCGCCGCCGCCGCCGCCCCGGCCGTCGAGGATCGTCAGCTCACCGCGGAAGCGCTGGAGCACCACCTCCGTCGTGTACTTCTCGACGCCCGACTGGTCGGTCCACTTCCGGGTCTGGAGCTGGCCCTCGATGTAGACCTTCGAGCCCTTGCGCAGATACTGCTCGGCGACCCGCGACAGGTTGTCGTTATAGATCACCACCGAGTGCCACTCGGTCTTTTCCTTGCGCTCGCCGGTCGACTTGTCCTTCCAGGATTCCGAGGTGGCGATCCGCAGGTTGCAGACCGGGTCACCCGAACCCAGGCGACGGATCTCGGGATCACGCCCGAGATTGCCCACCAGAATCACCTTGTTGACGCTGCCCGCCATCGATCTCTCCTCGCGTTCCGCATCTCACGGGGCCGTTCGTCGGCACGCCCCAACACATGCGCCCCGCGCCGTCCGTCTTCAATGCCGGCGGATCGGGCGCCCACAGGCAGCTGAGGCGTCCCATATGTTCTAGTTTTGTTCGGTAAACGGGGCAAGGGCCCCGGCCTCTCGCGGCGGCTAAGAACGGGAAGCGGCGCCGGGCCATGGGCGATCCGGCCGAAAAGCCCGAAAGCGATGGGGATCATGCCCTAAAATCCGGCCGAATCGGCGAGACCCGTCAGAATTCGTTGAAGTCTCCCGTGGCATCACCTTCCCCGGCCGATCGCTTTTAGAGGTCGAATTCAACCCCAAAGCGATTGTACGCCGGAGAGCATCATGGTCGCCATCCTCCGTGTTCTGGTTGTGCTGGCTTTCGCCTTGGGAATGGGTCCCGGACCAGCCCTGGCCGAGACCATCCCCGTCGCCTCCGGCGTGCGGTACGAGTTCATCGGCCGCTGGGACACGGACAGGCTCGACCGTATCCTCACCGTCGACACCCCGGCCTTCGCCGGCATCCCGGCGACCTACACGCCAGCCCGGAACGCGGTGAAGCTCTACCGGGTGACCTATCCGTCGGTGATCCCTGAGCGGGGCAATAAGCCGACCGTGGCGTCGGGCCTCGTCGCCGTGCCGGAGACCGGGGCGGTGCCCCTCCCGACGGTGTCGTACCAGCACGGGACGGTCTACGGCAAACAGCAGGTCCCCTCGTTTCCCGACCAGTCCCCCGAGACGCAGCTCATGCTCGCCCAGTTCGCCGGGCAGGGCTACGTGCTGATCGGCGCCGACTATTTCGGCCTCGGCCTGTCGGACGAGCCGGAAGGCTACATGGTGAAGGCCAGCCACCAGCAGGCGACCTACGACATGCTCATGGCAGCCCGGGCCGTCCTCGCCGATCTGAAAATCCCCACCACCGACCTGTTCCTGGCCGGCTGGTCGCAGGGCGGGTTCGTCACCCTCGCCATGCTGGAGAAGCTCGAAGCCGCGGGCGTGCCGGTGCGGGCGACCGGGACGGCGAGCACCCCGGCCGACGTGTTCGCGGCCCTGAGCGGCTTCCTCGACTACCCGCGCCCGAACGATGCGACCTGGGTGCCGACGCTGTTCATCCTGTCGGCCTTCTCCTTCGAGAACTATTACGGCGTGCCGGGCCTCGCCCGGTCGCTCCTCACGGACGAGTCCTACGACCTCTCCCGCCGGGCCTACGAGCGCCTGCCCTTCGACCCGGCCGCGGTGCCCACCGACCTGCACAAGATCGTCAAGCCCGAGTATTTCGACCCGCAGTTCTTCGCGACCTCGG
>JABASF010002742.1:0-13116 GCA_019776145.1 Harlomillsia oculata
AAATTCAGAAAGAGAATGGAACATGAACGGAGTGCTTCCGTGCTGTGAGTGATACAATCTTCTTTCTCCTTGTACTAATGGCGGGTTTGGAGCCTAAGCTCAATAGGTTAGGCATTTTTTCTAACAACAACGCTTCTGTTGACCAATAGCAATCTCAGACTGGTAGACTTGCTGAACACGATGTCTACTTCGTAGTCGTCTTATGATATCCTGGACGCTTTCAAAGACGAAGGGGATGTTGAATGACTATTGATACTGCGTTTGGTGCCTCGGGAAGGCAACAGAGCAAAAGGGTGGAGCAGCGCAACAGTGAATTAGGTCTGATACACTTGTAAGAGGAGTTTTACTCAAACTGGTCCATGAGGGTAGGTGGGTAGGAAATGATGTCGTCCGTTGTACACTGTTTTCGTGACTCTTTCTCTCTTCCTGGCAAAGAAGGAAACCAATTCAAAGCTACATGCTCATAAAATGAAAGTACATCGTCATTCGAACATACGAGTAAGCACACTGCCATTGTCGTCCGTAGAGACTTTTCCATTTCCCTGAAGCACAAGCACGTGAGTCTTTGCTTGGAATTCCTGCTACGCTTTCTCTCTAGGTTCTGATCTTCCATAAGCTGGCGTATCGTATAGCGCGTGCTATCTGGTAGCACTGTAAGATCTGACTCATTGTCGTCTTTTTATCGTAGTCATTCTTTCTTCAACTTTTGAAGGAGAAGGTGAGTCGTGTTCAGCAAGTCTACCAGTCTGAGATTGCTATTGGTCAACAGAAGCGTTGTTGTTAGAAAAAATGCCTAATCTATTGAGCTTAGGCTCCAAACCCGAGTAGCACTGTAAGATCTGACTCATTGTCGTCTTTTTATCGTAGTCATTCTTTCTTCAACTTTTGAAGGAGAAGGTGAGTCGTGTTGGCACTAGTAATAAATCACGACATGTTCCTTCTAAGAAAGTACTATAATAATACTATACTTTTGTCTTCTGCCCTTAAGCTATTTTTTGGCACAAACACATGCTCATCTAACCTTTCAAAAAAGTCAACTCTACAAACTTATGCTATATGTTCTGACACCAAATGAATGGTATAGTAAAGCATAAGGATGGCAAATCGCAATGACTTCAACCAAATGACATCCTCTCAACCTCATTGCTCCTTCAGCCTTCAGTGCAAAAATGTAAGGTTGAGTAGAGACTAGAGAGCAGAAGAATGAAAAATTCAATCCAGGTCCGTCAGACATGTAAATATTCTTTGTGAGGCTAGAGACTCTCTTAAATCCGAGAAATTCTTGTTGCAACGTATGTATTTATTGCAGTTCGGTGACTTTCCACGTAGTTCTCCATGAATAAATTCTTTTGGATCATCAATTACACCTTCGGGGGTCTTTGTAACTTCACTGTCGAAAGAAACCTGTCGACTTTTCGACCTCTTTCCCCTTTCCCGTGTTTTTCAAATTCTTTATTTCATTTGCTAACGCTTATTTCTATTTATACAGCAATCGCCTCTTGTAAATTTAATGAAAATCAATTTCATTGAAGATACTATACACATTGAAGGGAATCCTATACGTTTCCGATTCCCTGTTCATCTGACTGACTAGTGGCTAGTGGCTAATAATTTAAGCGAATCCCCAATAGAATTACATTCTCAGATTGTACGTTTGCAAAACTACACCATTAAACTATTATTCTTTCGTTAGATTGCTCTCAAAGGCATTGCGAAACAAGTTGACTTATGTTTACGTACCAGTAGAGCGGTCATTCAATGGGTTCAATTGCGCATTTATACCCATCGTCGTTACGTGGAAGTCGCTAAAAGTTATATATAATTAAATATTTACTTAAATTATAACCTTCGCCAAAACATTTACGTAAATGAGTGAGTCAAAAAAAGCGCATATTTATGGCAATCTTCTCATTCCCAAGTTACGTTATTAATGTCACAATGGTCACAAAGCATCAGGCTTACAGAATGCCTAACGCAAATATCACTGTATTTGCATCAGCTATAACGTGAAGATCGTTAAACAAATTAATGTTTAATTTCATCATCATCAAGACACACTTTTTGCCTTTAATGACTACGAGATTTTGTATTTAAAGTCGTGTAGACCATTTAATGAGTTTTTACGCTGTCTTCCTTAGTAATGAAGACAGACAGCATTAAAGCAAAATGTTTCTGCATTTATTTTTAACGTTGTTGTTGGAATGTTCGGTTTCTTTTTGGTAATGGCACTTTCTCGTGTGTTCAGTGTTCATCGAGCTTGAGCATCTGCAGTGACAATTGAGACGTTATGAGCTCTGGAGTCTGCTTCTCTGCCTGTTTGACGGCTAAGAACCCTTTCAGATTATTTTTTCTTTGTTTTTTCCGTCTGTGTGAGCAACATTGCATTGTTACACTATACAAGTCTGGAAAGTAGTGAAGATAGCAGTGAAGTAACATTAAGAAGGAATCAACAGTACATAGAGTAAATGTGTATAAAGTAATGCTTTGCTTGTTGTGAGGTTGTAACATGTTCTAATGTTGTAATGTACCAAGTTCGTGTAGACAAGTAGACACGAACGGCCGTATCTTTTCGTTTTTCGTCACAGAAAAGCACAGGAGTATTTTTCTCTATATTTCGTTAACACCGCAACGCTTCTCTAGCGTGGAGTCATTGAAGTTTCATTAGTCGACGTAGTTCGCCTTGTAAATTGACTCAATCAAAAGCTCAAAGGAGCCAAAAGAGACGATGGAGAGTTTGGAAGTGGCGTGGCTATTTCTTTCTTCCACTCTGTATTTTCCGTTGGCAACTATCCCGAATTAATCTCACCAGCAAATGAGAGTCTTTGCTGAGCCCCGGGCTTCACCAGCATTCCATTCAAAAACCAGAATTATTCGGTTTGGCCGCAACCTCCCCTAACTACAAAAAGTGGTTGCCTATATACAATGCTTTCTTTCCCTTCAAGAGGAAATTCCATTTGAGAGGTAGACATGCAGAAGACTTGTTCAGAAGGCTCAAATGGCTCAAGAGGAAGTGGCAAGTGGATGTACAAAGCTCCTAAAAGGCACTACGCACTTTTTCAATTGATCTCTCTGTGCCCGTTGGGTAACGAGCAATTGCCTATTGACTTTTCCTATGCCTTCAATTCCTTCTTTCCTTTTCCACTCTGTTTCCTTCCTGTTCCAAATTCAAAACACAATAACATGACGTTTCCAAGAAACTCTCGATGGACAATGGAATCAGCCAAAGAAGAAATGTTTACTAGCCAAGAAAACCATGCTCTTTTACGAATAAGTGGACACTATAACAGTTTCTCGTTCCCAATTTTGCGCTTCTAGTATTATTATGTTATTCCTATTTTCTTCTGTTTGCTCGTTTCATAACATCGTTTTCTCCGATGGCGACTGTAGTATACTGTCCACAAGTCCAAAAACACTCCATTCAAAAATTCAAATAAAACACGAGTTGTTTTGAAGTGTTTTCGTATCGAGCTTCGTCAACATGAGCCACAAAAGCAAAATTCACCATCCACTTTTTTGAATTCATTCACTGAAAGTCACTCAAGAATTCCTGCAAGTGAACCAGCAGTGTTCCATAAACGAAATTCCGTGTTGACACATTGTGAACCATGTCACGCAAAAGCAGACAAGTACACACACACAGCACACACTGCCACTGTTCTCTGATGCCATCAGCCTTTACAACTTTGTTTTGTGTGCTAAAAATAGCACTCTTGTGACTCAATTACCAGATATTCGCATATTGGAAAACGCTAGGTCAAAGCTGTATTTTTCAACATTTTTTTCATAGAGCACACGTGCGTTCTTGTGTTTTCACCCAACACGATCTGTAACTTTAGGATCATTCGTCTTCTACTCACTTGTCGATTGACTAACTAAGTGATGTCTTCAGCGCAGTAAACTCTCGTTTGTATGTCACAGTTTACATACTTTATGTTTTAAGCCCATGACACTCTTATGAATGTAATAACCAAAAACACAGTGAAGAAAATATCGCAAGTCACAAGCCGCCACAACGAACGAATAGTCGACGTTACGCAAAACGCGACCCATGTGAAAAAAAATGTATTTCTAAAAATATGCCGTAGCATCGTTCTTTTTGCGATATTCAGTCTCTGTCATGTCAGTCAATTTTGGAAGGAAAGGTGTGGTGGGTTAAAAGCGGCAATGTTTCATGCTCATCTTGCCGTGTAGCCTTGTGTCTATATTGCATACTTCCGGCTTTGTATGGCAGGCTTGTCGACTCCAATAACTCAGTAATGAAGAGTAATGCGATTTGGCCAACTTACTCTCGACAACATAACACATATGTCATATTTAGTATATTTCAAAGCTTCATCTTCATGGTACGCAAAATGGACCAAGAAAATTAATAATGCCCTAATGATAATGAAAGGTTGAGAGCAAGTCTTACTCAAACTTTCAACTTGAATCATCCAAGAATAAGGTGGACATGTTACGGTTGCATGGGTTGACTTTGTCGCATTCATGATATAGTACCATATTCGCCATAGAAAGTTATTTTCTACTCGTAGAAGCAGAGATAAAGAGCAGATGGTCCCATAGAATAAAATTCATCTTCCTTTTCATTTTCCTTGCGATTTCTTAGACCACAAGAAAGACCACGTGCACCTGATGTCGGATGTAATTATATTTATCTCAAATATACTATAAAAGATACGTATTTTTTGGACGGAGAAAGTTCTTTTTATATGTGGTGTAGTATGTGGCACTACGGATTGTTGCGTACACTGACACAGAACTACAAATGAGGATGGTTTGTGTTGTGGCCGTGCATTACCTCTGCCCAAAGGAATATGAGGATTTAAGGAAACAAATCCAATTTCACCAAGCATCAAAATCGATCTTTCATTTTGGTCATATAACGTTGAGAGGTTGAGGTTGAGTGAGGCTTACATTTCGACCATCGCATCAGCCAGAATTTGGCTTTTACGTTGAAACTGAATGTGATGTTTGATTGCGGAAGGTTCTCTTCCGTAGACACCTGGATGCTTGACCTTTTTCATTGGCGGGCATTCAACTCACAATTGCAAGTACTACAACACTTCAATATTGAATAAAGGTAAACTCCACACAAGACCTATATCTGGATTTGGGTATATGGATTTTATGACAGAAATGGAATCAAAAAGCCATTTCCTAGTCTTCTAATATAAGAGAGCTTTACTATATATTCACGACCATTTCGAGAAAAATATGTTGGCATTGCTGTAATTTTGGACACAAAATTGCCATTTCGTTCGGAAGGGCTTTGCATTTCTTATAATAACAAATAAGGAGGCACACCTTGTTCCTTAACTTTCACTCAGCTCGGAAATCACCTTTTTATTGAACTTTCACCATTTCCAGCTCTCAAAGGAGCAACGCTACTGCTCTGAAGTGTGGACTTCTCAAATGTGTGCAGAAGCCTAAGTCAGTTTTCGCTGAGCTAAAGATAGTTTTTGTGACATTAGCGATAAAATGAAAACGGCAATGACATGGAACTTTACATGCATAAGAGAGTACATTTTTGCAGTGTTCCATTCCTTAAATATTAATGGCTGTTCAAACGAAGCTTTACTTCAACTTTAAGTGACAGTAGGGACTTAACATGTGGGCCAGCGTCGATCAATTCCATTGTTAGCTTAAAATGGTAATCATAACGAAATGCACAATGCTCAAACAAATGTCCTCGGAACTTCCCCATTGCTGATTCCTTTTTTTGGCACTACCATCAAGTTTGTTGAGTTTTTGAATGATGAACGACCAATGTGTCTCGAGTCTTGAATACTTTTATGCTTCAGTAGAGCGACAGGCATTCACGATATTTTATATTGCATCGTATAACAAAAAAGTACAGCTTTTGCGGCTAGACGGTTATACAAAGGGGGTTTTGTTGTCGAGAGCAATCATTGTACATTTTGACATAACAATGTTTAATGGTCCATATATTGTCGTTTTTTGCAAATATTCGAAATGTGCCAAGTATTTGTGCAATATTATTGCTTTCGTAGTTTTCCGCTGGGAATGTATGATCTATATATACTGCACTCGTTCCTAATGCTTACTTCTGATTAACATAAACTTATTATTACCGCTTTTTTTGCTAATGCATAGCTATAAATTGTCTGAAACATTGTTTTCTACTTTTATAAATTAACGATACGATAGCTTGACTCAGTTTCAGTTCAGTGTTCAGGCTTCAGGCTGTACGAAAGTACGAGTTCATAGGTTCATACTGAATAGTGAATACTGAAAGAGAACACAAAATAGCCTAGCTACACGTACACTGAATGAAACGACTGAAAGTATTCAACAGAATAATGCAAATTCCTCAATGATATTTTGAAAGGTTTCTTCGTTTATAGATTTGGAGACAACATGCGATGCGAAATGCGATTTTCATAGACAAACACGCAAAACGACGGTGACACAGAAATAAATCGTAATTTTGGGGGGAGCAGTCGTCAAATGCGAAAAAGAATAGAGGTCACACCGAAAAGGAGTCATTAGGTAGAACGAAACACGAAATGTTCGACATTCTTATCTTCTCGTTATCATAATGCATTGGGCGTATTGACGGTTTGTCACTCCCTAAAATTTAGTTTTATACTCAGCTTTGTGAATTAATTAATTCCGATATTTAATCAGTGGTATTCTGCATTAGTTTATGGTTATTGGGATTCCAAAGCTTATACAATTATCGTACACTTGTTGTGTGTAGTGTGTAAATATAATATGCTCTATAGGTCTTATAGTACTAATGTAGAAACTGGAATTATTTATTACAAAAATAAACGTATTTCAATCACTTGAAAATCTGCATTTTTATTTCACTCTTGAATTACTTGAATTAATGTATTGATATTGACTATAGAGTGATTTATACCGGCCTGAAACCTCCTTAACATTTTCAAATGTGTGAGCAAGTGATAAATGATTGTTTGTTTTTGCTTCGTGTTGTTTTGTCAGGCCATGCGGAAGTGAAGATGACAAAATTTATGTCGACTCGACAGTTAGCCATGGCGAAATGGGATTCGAAGCTGGGAATTTAGGAATTGAGATTGTTTTATTTAGAGAAAATCTGTACTTATAATAATGGTAAAAATGAAAGAAATAAATGCTGAAGACTATTCTGAAGGAGAAATGCGTTATGCGTGCCTTGCGTGCGTCATATCATCTGTCTGTGTTTTAGAATTTCATTCCATTGTTAAAAGTATTACTATCAGGAGACTCAAAGACATTACATTGCATTATGTTTTTGATCCGCTTTCCAAAAATGATCCTACTCATGATTCTAGTAGTATTTACCTGTCTTGTATGTTTTGTTCTTTACAGAAGACAAGATAAACAAAAGGAAACTTAAGTGTAAGAAGAGGCCAATCCTGCTTTTCTCCAACTATAATACTGTGGAAAGACTCCTTTCTTCTGGACGTGAGCACACATTTGATCCGCTTTTCCAAGAAGTGCGGAAAAGTCTTAAGAGAAGAAGAAAGACAAAGACTCTGGAAGCATGAAACATTTTGACAAAGTTGCAGTCCTTCACCGCCGGTGACAACAGAAGAACATCATATCTGTTGACTAATACCGTCTACTTACAAGTGGAAAACAATAAACTTTCACCTTCCTTATACCGTTCGTTTATATATAAACGTATTACGAGTTCTCTCATTTCATTTGCATAAATTGTTTTTGCGAGATTATGATTTTCATTATTTTAAAAACTCGTACAGATTTTTCAAAATGGGGGTCTATGGGTTACTTCCAATCCTGGTCGCGTGCAGTGCACTTCTTCCAATTCTAGATCCTGTGAACGCAGAATTGTTCCCACAACAAAGTGAAGAGGTAGATCTTCATCCACCTCTACAGTAAGTATTTCAAATTTACATAACAAACGTAATTATTTACAGTATGTATTTTATCGAAGATTGTTCTCTTCAGCATTGACGCAGTAATTGAATTTTTTGCATACACTTCAGAATTAGCAATGATTTAAGTGAGAAAGCTGCCCTGGATTTACTCTTGAGCAAAGAACGTTATGATAAAAGATTACTTCCACCAAGCAATGGTAATTAAAAAGATGAATATTTTTGAAAAATTGATAACTTATAGATTTATAGTTTTTTTAAAACAATGCTATGTTTATAAATCCTGGGTTTCAGTTCAACTCCCCGTGAACGTCAGTGTCTTGGTTCTCACTTTGGCTTCGCCGGATGAATCTTCTTTGGTAAGTATAACTGTATACCGTAGAAAAACACAAGACATGATCAAACAAGACAAAAACATAAGACAAAAAGACATAAGACATAAGACATAAGACATAAGACATAAAACACAAGACAAAAACATAGACATGATCTGTATTTCTATGGGTAAGTACAACGTTAATCATTTAGTTTGATACTGTAATAAAGTAATAATATTACAGCATCAAACGTTACAGTTCATCAGTTCAGAATCCAGAATCAGATCCAATCGAGATATTGAAGTAATGGTTGTAAATATATAATATATCTAATTCTAAACTTGCTCAATTTTGACAGTTGCTTTTGATAGTCGTTCCAGGAGTAATTTCTTTGTATTGATTATTGATTAAACAAACTTGTTTAATTTTTGCTTGTTGTTGAGATTGTGGAATGATGTTATGTTTATGTTATCAATTATGATTATTCCAGTTAACTCGCGTTATTAGTTGTATTACATTACTACACGTTTTTCAACATTATGTTTGCATTTTTGATGTCGCAGAATGCGAATGTGGTAATCAATAGAGCAATGGAAGTAGGAAAATATAGTAAGAAGGGAAAGTTTGTTTTTTAGGTTAGTATAATAGTATGGAAGGTCATGTGTTGGTCATAAATTGTAAGCTAATGTGACGCTGTGTTTGTGCGGGTGGTGGTGTGCAGAAATACGAAGTGGAGTTCCTCATCGACCTTGTGTGGTCGGATGCTCGGCTGAAGCATCAAATCTTCGATTCGCAAGGACCACCGCCAACTTACTCACCGGATGTTCACGAGGCAATTCCCATGCGGGCGAACCCACGTCGAAGACAATACCTGGATGCTCTTCATCATTGGGGACGTGTTTGGGTTCCAGATGTCTACTACGTTAAACATGGCGACTTCCGGGCTAATCTCGACCCAGTCAATGTCGCTTTGCGAATATTCCCTAATGGAACTGTCTCTTTTACAACAAGGTATGTTGAGTATGCTGTATGCTGTATTGCTAACGTATTCTGATATAATATGATTATATGATTATATGAACTACTGGAATGCAGTAAGAAATGCTTGACGGAACCTCCGTTTGAAAATTTCAAAATTATTACAAATTATAGATGAGTTTAATAATGAGCTATAGCTAGTAATCAATAATTCCGTACAAGTACAAATACAATATAAGATTTCTAGTGTTGACGGATGTTTAAGTTTAGTGCATGTAAGATTAAGATAAATTAAGATAAATATAACTCATGTAACGTACGTAACGTAGAATATATCGTAATTTTAGAAGAATGAATTTTGCATTCGTCACATGAAGTGTAAAAAGAAATATTTTTGGAAATTCTAATTACATTTTTGGGCAATATCATTGAATTTATGGGTCTCTTGAGAACCATTCGTAAAGAAGCGAATCTGCCGTTGTTGTTATTTATTGGGACATTTCCTTAGCACTGAATAAGTTTTCCACACACTCACTGTTCACGTTCATATATACTCACACTAGACTTAAGATTATGGGAAAGGGATGTGTATAGGATGTAGGATAGGATGCCAGGATGCGTTTCTTTATGCCCAAGTTTTTCGCATCGATTCTTAGTAAATCATCATGTTTGTTCCCCTTTTTTGCTTATTACGACTTTTACCACATTTTCCAGTTTATTTAGCATTTATTGTTAGTTAAATGGCCAAGATTGTAATAAAAGTCATGTTGTACATTTGAAGGCGGTACTTGATCCTGTCGTGTCAAGGCAATCTGGGAATTTTTCCATTTGACGATCCTGAATGCACTTTTGCCATTGAGAGCAGTAAGCGTTTCTCTTACTTGAGTATTTGTTAGTTGCCGTAAAAAGTTATATAAAATGACAAAACAAAGTCATAAAATGTATTGGTTTAATGTTGTGTTCACCATTGTGTGTATGACAGTTTCTCACGAGAAAGACGCCCTGGAATTTCTTTGGCTTCGGAACACTGGTGTTTTGCGCAAATCTCCAAATCTCTCCTTCCTCAACGCTTACCTGGCCTCAAATGAAACTAGTTATTGCAATTCTTCCCATTGGAGAGGTGAGGAATTTGTATTATCTCGGAAGGCGAAAACCGATTGTAGTGAGAGGACGAGAACGGCGAAAGTTTCAATCCAATGTCTGTCTATATGCGATTTCCTTGAGTGTTAATGGCAAATATCCGCTCGGAAAATGTCGAAAGTTTAGCAGTATTCATTTCCGTTCCCATTTTCGATCAAAGCAGAAGGGCATCACCGCATCACTTCAGAAGAAATTGGCAGAGCTGAACTGTTGATGGCTTGCCATGATGTTGATGTTTTATTTGAGTTTGATTGGACCAAGAAGATGAAAATGAATGATGATAAAGCATTTTCCATTTGTTATCCGGGACAAATGAAGTGAGAAAAAAAGTTTGTTGATGATAAACGGTCTGGACGCTTTTGCTGATCGTGGCAAGATGACAATCACAAGTGGGCAGTAGTAGTGGGCCTACACTTGACACGAACTTTCTACACGTTATTTTGGGAGAGAGAGCATTCCATTATTTTTCTTGGGTCGCAATAGGACCTTTTCCTCTTTCCATCTTGTTGACTATAAGTAGAAGTGGGTTCTAAGTTGTCACGTCCAAGTCAAGTCAATGATTGGATTTTGGGGTTTCTTTATAGGAAATTATAGCTGTCTGAAAGTGAAGCTGGTGTTCAATCGAGATCGAGCCTTCTATTTCACCACAGTTTTCATCCCGGACATCATTTTGGTCACTTCATCTTTCATCACTTTCTGGCTCGAGTGGAATGCCGTGCCTGCTCGAGTTATGCTTGGTGTCACGACAATGCTCAACTTTTTCACCACCAGGTTTCTCTCTTGTTACCCGCACTTTAATAGCGCTGTAGTAAACTAACAGCTTTCAAAGGGCATAAACGCTAACTTACCAGTCGATTTAATGGGA
This sequence comes from Harlomillsia oculata, assembly GCA_019776145.1. NCBI lineage: Eukaryota > Metazoa > Arthropoda > Collembola > Entomobryomorpha > Oncopoduridae > Harlomillsia > Harlomillsia oculata. The sequence continues at coordinate 11,166 of JABASF010002742.1, forward strand.
ATTAATGTCGGAATCTTAATTTTCTTATTTACAGCAATACTTTTCGGTCGACGTTGCCTGTGGTGTCTAATCTCACGGCAATGAATATTTGGGACGGATTTTCCATGTTCTTCATTTACGCATCCCTCCTCGAATTTGTCTTTGTCAACTACATTGGTCGCAAGAGACCGAGGAAGACGTACGAGGTGGCGGGCGAACCGCGTTCATCTGCTCAGGTGCTCCTTTCAAACAACAACTGACTAATAAATATTGTTTTGAAAGAGCTTTCTGATATGCTCAAGCTGATTGATTTATAATTATAAATTAAAACTTTGAACTTTTTAAAGATTGATTTTCCATAGTGTGCTAAATAACGTGTGACTTACCTGAATGCTTTTATGGTTTTTTATGTTTGGGCTTCCCTGATTGGTGCTAATTTTGCATGGCCTCTCATCTTTAATATCTCTGTCGATTTCCATTGTTACCAATTTGCAAACATTTAATAACGTAAAAATATTTGCGATGGCCAATGAAGATTTCCATGTTGCAGTTGAACAAAGTGGAAGGAAACCAAGCGTCGTCACCCATGGGGCCACAACCAAGCAGTAACAATCCTACGGAAATTGTTGCTTGCACCACTTGCAGCCCTTCACCCACGCATGCCACAAGCTTCGGTTTATCCATTCCATCTGTGAGTTTTTTTTAATGCAAAAGCTATACATTCCATATCAATAATGTCGTACCTATTAATTTTGTGATGTTGTCTTTATTAATAAAAATGAAGCCATTTGTTGATTTTCAGTTTTGTAGTAGTTATTAATTTTGTTAATCATTATTTCAGTTTTTTTCTGTTTAGTTGACTTGACATGACATTGTCATGCTACAGTAAATTTTTGAGACATAAATCATGTCTAGTCAAGTCTACTGTCTAACTTGTCTTTGTCTTGTCTTTTGTCTTATCGTCTTATGCTATGATCGGCTGATTGGGTGATCTGTATTTTTTAAATTTTAGATTCGTGGACGAATTTTCGAGAATCCAATTCGAGTAGCGAAAAGCATCGATGTTATCTCCCGTATTATCTTTCCCATCGCCTATTCCATCTTCCTCATCTTCTTCTTTGTGAAGCACAAAGCGTTCGTATGAGAATTTTAACTTCGTTTGACATCACTTCTAATCACTAGTCTTTTAGTACACTTCATTCAACATAAATTGCAATGCTGCTATAACCAACGTTCTCAATTCTGGTTGAATAATGGATTTGCATGAGTGAGCGCTTGAATTGAGCGAGTGAATCGTGCTGCCGCATTGAAATACTGTAAAATTCAAACTCACCACGAGATCTTTTTTTCTATAATTGACACTAATATTAGTATATAACCTTTGCCTATTGCCAATAATCTAAAACAAGTGTGTAATCAGTTAATCAGTAATAATTCCAACAGATATTGTAGCAAGATCGACATTTTATTAGTCATCTTGATGTAAAAACTACCCAAAACATTTTTTGGTGCTAAAACAGTTATACAGAGATAAATAACATGATAAAAACGAATTGGCCAATACAAATAGTGATCGTGCATTCGTACCTATAGAATGAAGATATTATTGCGAAGCGCAGAATCAAAGTTGAAACACTCATCAATTATTTATAATCGAACAATTAGTTGAATTCAATTACAGTGGAAACAATATGCCACCATTTGCGACAATGAATGGACAATGGACTATTTATGCTTTATAAAATAATATTAACAAACATATCACGCAAATACAGGTTTTAAAATAATCTCTATTAAGAAATGTTAGGTAGCATTGTCTTTGTCCTATAGCACCGGCGAATTGTGGATATTAATATATAAATCGCATTGTTTCATGCGCATTAATATGATGGAGAAAGTTAGATTGCATAACCTTGAATGTATATTCCCTTCCATCCTTGTTAACAAGCACATATTGTTCTCGTGTCCTTAA
>JABASF010002743.1:0-13113 GCA_019776145.1 Harlomillsia oculata
TCTGTCTAAACCATTCATTACTGATTATTGTTATTATTTTCATTTTTGTCATTGTTAGTTTTAGAGCGGAGAAATAAAGAACGTTGTTAGTTCTAAAGTTGAATCTTAAAAGTTTCATTAAAGCCCTGTTATTACTTTCGAAATGAAGCAAGGTGGACATTTTTCATGACTATGCCCACAAGTTGCTATAGCTAAACAAGCTCCTAATCTGAAATGCACTACCATTTGATAAAGTAAAGACGGGAAATTCTAGTGAAATTGGTTTGGTACGTCAAAATTAGAGTAATATGTAACTTTTAGTTAACAGTAATGACTAGTAATGTACAAAATTTTTAGTAAAAATTAACTTTGATTTGCTCAATCATTTATTAACAACAACCATGGCCGCCCATTCTCCTGCTCATGACCGACCTCGTCCGTCGACGTACTCAATCGCCTCCACAAATGTGGTCAACAACACTCCGATTCCGGATCTTACTCAATATCTGAAATCGGACAGTCGGATTCCTCTCAGTGTATTTTTTCAAAGAGGGTCGCCAAGTATTTGGCGTTGGCTTGAAGTAAAATTATAACGTTTGCGTTTAACGTTACAGAAGCTGTTAAATATTGATAATATGAAGTACTTTTTGAATTTCTAGATCTGTGGGTTGACTCTCACGATTCTACCGATAAGACTGACAGGTATGCTTTGTAGTTTCTTGTCAGCTTGGGTTACGTCGAAGTTGTCAATTATTGGAATGGATCAAGAAGAATTAGACGCACGTCCCCTGGAAGGTTGGAGAAGGTTAGTTTTGGTGTGGCGTGTGATTGCTCTTGATTCGGATTATTTGTTAACGAAATTTTTCTTGTTTTGATTTCCCTAAGCGCTATTCGGTGGTTCGGAATAGCAGTCTTTATGAGACTATTTTGGTTTTTTGTTGGATTTCATTGGGTGAAAGTTACTGGGACGCCTGCAACACGCGAACAAGCTCCACTCTTAGTTGCAGCTCCACATTCTTCAGTGTTTGACAGTATCGTTATGAACTACATCGGACCGCTTAGTGTCGTTTGTCGAATTGAGGATAAAGAAGTCCCTTTGATGGGAGGTAATTTCTACTTACATTCCCAGATCGTAACTGCTTAATCTGGAAAAATTTGGAAAAAAGTCCTTTTACTTATTCATTAGTGATAGTGAAGTCCTCACAATCCATCTATGTCAACCGAAATGACCCGAACTCTCGTCAATCTACAGTGGCAGAAATCCGGCGTCGGGTGACGGAACCTGGCTGGCTACAGGTAACTTTTCCTACAGGCTTTTCCAACTTTTCATGAAGAACTAATCTCGTCTTTTAATAGTAATCAAATGCAATGGATTAATGGAAACACTTTCATTCCTTTTTTCAGGTTTACATTTATCCTGAAGGTTGTAAATTGCATTATATTTCCAAATCCCATATTTTTAGTTAAAAGTGCTTTCACTACTTTCACATTTGATTCGTGGGATTCATTCCATTTTCAGGAACGTGCACAAATAGAGCCGGCTTAGCTATTTTCCGGCCTGGAGCATTCGGTCCCGTAGTTCCAGTTCAACCTATTGTCATCCGGTACTTAAGTCAAGGGGAATACGACTCTTTCTCCTGGGTGTTCGATGGACCCAACTTGTAAATAAATAACACTATTTATCAATTCTCCAAACTCAAACATATCAATTGACACATTAGACTTCGTTAGTACAATATTAATCACACCTGTGTATGAATTTCTAGATTAGCGATGGTCTTTCATTCATTTACCCATTACAACAACTGTGTCCACGTTCACTTTCTACCTGTTTACACTCCAAATGAAGAAGAGAAAAAGAATCCAGTTTTGTTTATGGAGAATGTTCGCACTCTCATGGCAAAGTAAGGTTAAATGAGTTTGCGTCATTGTTAATACTGTTTGACTATAAAGTGACTTTTTAATTAGTTGTGATTTGTTAATGTACCAAGGGCCCTTGGAGTTCCCAAATGTCCATGGGGCTTTGCGGACGGAGCCATGATGAGGCGTATCAAGGAATCCAAAATTCCTCGCAATTTGCAAAAATTGCATTCTCAACGAAAAGCCCTCAGGTTTGTGTGAAAGGGTAATAAATCATTATAAATGTAATAGAATGTTTTGTAAATCTACTTTTTGTCTTGTTTAGAATTCCTGGGAATGTAGAACAACAATTTCTACATTTCCAGAGTGAGGAAGGGGTACGCATAACTTGGCATGTGAATTTGGAAGAATTCGGTTCTATACTTCAAGTTGACATGACCAACCCTAAGTTAAGACAACATGTGGAAACAATTTTTGAATTGTATACAGTTAAAGCACCCGAGGGCGATGGGGTAAACAGTCTTCAACATTACATTTGTCGTGACGTTCAATTCAATTATACATCAATTTGAATGAATTAATCATCATCGTGCTTGTTCACCTCTTGCAGACAATCCCAGTCATTGACATGAGAGAATACATATTCTTTGTTGCCTGCCTTAACCCTGAGGTTACTGAAGCCGACCTTGTCAAATACCTCTTTTGGGTAAAAGTTTAAAAGCAATAATACATTAAAAATTCGACTTTCATTTTAACTTTATAATCACAGTGTCTCAAATGAATTGCAGAGTTATACTGGAGCAGCAAACGTGTCATCCAGCACCGAAATGGATGAAGACACTTTCACTATAATGTTCAATCGATTGTTCGGTGTATCAAAAGAAACAGGGCAGAAATTGTACCAAGCAGGGAAAGTCAAGAAGATGACCAAAGGTATCATCTTCACGGCACAATTAATATGCTGATCATCGTGATCATTACCATTTTTCCAGTTTGCACTTTAAAGTACCGAATTTTATTTTGAATGTTTGCAGAAGTATTTCATAAAAAGCTCGTGACAAGAATGGTAACATTGCGACTTAATGGATTAGAAGTCCTTGGTCTCATGCCTGAGGTTTATCCTCCTCGTTCTGAGCATGATCAGTATCCAGAAGAAAGTGACTAAAAGCAAGTTGACAATGACAATGACAAACAAATGCCATCATCATCAACAACCAATTCCGAACAAAGTAGAAAGATCCAAGACAAGAGAGACTGTCGTGGCTTAATTCCATTCCTGATTCTTTTGAAAATGAAATAAAAAAGAGTTTTTCCAAACAAATAATGTTTTTGATAACATTTCATAGAAAATGAAACTTGATGAGACTCATGACGTCATGAGTCATGACATGACATAAGAGTGAGACAAGACGAGAAAGAGTCAGACTCAGCGTTTTTGTAGTTGTCTCCATCTGTAAGGAAGAGTGGGGATTGAATTTTAGTGAGGTGGGAAGCCGTGAGAGTGGCAAAGTGGAAAAAATGCCTCCGGCTGCGCTTTGCCTCTCTTTTGACTTGACTTGACCATAATTTTATTGTGAGAATTGAGCGAAGAAGAGAAGAGAGGAATATTTTATTATCTGTGATTGCTCCATTGCATTGGACATTGTGTGTCTTCTGTCCCATATTCTCTCATGTGTGGACCAAAAAACGAACAACTTCCGTCCTTTATATTCTAAACACCACTGCCACTCAATCCTAAAAAAAGTTGACCGTTTTAGAAAAACTACATTGTCTTTTAGTTTTAATTGTTTTGTGAAACAGTGCCTCTCGTGTACTCTGCAACAAAAAATTGAAAATGTGACTGTTTTTAGTGAGAAACCTTATTTTTTTTGACATATCGGCTGTTTTGTATTCTGGTGAAGAAAATCCGTCCAAGTATTAATTTTGTGATCCGTGATTAATCAGTATCACCGGCTGATGTACTATTAAAACGAACGGTACTTATATGAAAGCACTCATAGTGTTTTTACTAGACCAATAAATAGTTAAAAGGATTTTTTGTGCGGGGGTTGTTGTCGTTGTAATTTATTTATGGTGATTGTTAAATGTTGATTGTCTGGTGCTCCCTTTCTCATTGCCAAAAAATTCTGAGAACGACAACACGACAACTAACTGGTTTTTTTTTTGAAGCAACTCTTTTTGTCACCAACTTTTGTCCTGTCTTTCAAAATTACTAACTGACACTTTCCATTGTACCTGTTGAAAGGGCAGCTAGAAAAAAGTTGGCTGTTTGGTCTCTCTCGTGTGTGTACGTGTGCCTTAATAACTTTTAAAAAACGAACGAACGAGCTGTGAATAAAATTCGAAATCAAACTCGTCTGGTTGTGAAATTCGTGTTCATGTTTTCTCTAAAACATTTATTATAATAAACCAAATCAAAATGTCCTATCCAGCGGCATCAACTTATTATCAGGTTTGATTAAACGTACTTGTTGCGTACTCTTTATTTTTATCATTGGTTATGTCAGCATCCTGTGATTACTAATCATTGGATTATATTTCATTTTGTGAATGAAGTGAGCTAATTTTGGGTGTCGTTTTATCTATTTAAATAGGGAGACTTTATTGCTCACCCAGCACTTTATGAATTGAGTCACAAGTACGGAATTGGAGCAGACATGAACGACGGCGGTCCTTCCGTCCCCCAAAAGTTGGAAGAGCTCAAAGAGCATATTCGAAAGGAAATCAGAAAAGAATTAAAAATTAAAGAAGGAGCAGAAAAATTAAGGGAAGTGACGACAGATCGGAAAAGTTTGGCTGAGCTCACAGCGTTGGTCAAGAAATCAAATAGCAAGTTATCCGAAATGCAAGCGGAACTGCAAGAATTAGACTCCCAAATTATTTTGACTCAAGGAGGATTTCCGGGTGATAATGGACATGGTGAGTAATACACTGAGGGACTTTAGTGAGATCGGACCCTGTCACTCATTACGTGTGTAATCCTTTCATTATTCTAGTCACAGGCATATTAATTTATGAATGTCTTTATTTAGCAAATTCTACGAGTAGTCCAGAAAGTGCAAATTCAGCATTCGATTCCAGAATATCTTCACTTGAGAAGCAGCTTAATATTGAATTAAAAGTGAAACAAGGAGCTGAGAATATGATTCAGAGCTACAGCAGCGTTCGAGATAAGAAATTATTATCAGATGCTCATCAGATGCTTCAGGATTCAAAAGCGAAAATTGATTATCTTAAGATGAGAATTGCCAAAGCTAAGCAAAGTCGGAATGAAAATTCGGGTTCTCATGGGCCGGGTGACCGCCATTCAGGTAAATATAATAATTTTATTTTTCTCGCTCATGAATATTATTCAGTCTCTTTCTGTTTTGTTCTAAGTAGTCCTCGAAATAATGTTTGTTCAATGTACAAACCTACAATGCAAGCAATTTGAGCAATATTTTGATTTGAATAGCTCGCAATGTTGATGCTGGACTGACTCCAATAGAAGTTCGAATCGAGGAACTTCGACATCGATTGGGCATTGAAAAAGCTGTTGCTGAAGGTGCTCGAAATGTCATTCGAAGTTTACAAGCGGCCAAAATTGCAGACAAAAAGGCTCTCAATGAAGTAAGCTTTTGGAGAATATTCCTTTGTAATCGGATTGGGGAAATTGATGTTTTAAAATGGAATTGTTTATTCTAGGCTCAGGGTAGTTTACACGAATCAAGTCAGAAGATCGATTTACTAAGACTTTCACTAGAGAGAGTTGTTGAAACCCAAGGAATTCACCAAATGAAGGAATTGCGACAAGAACTGATGTCCCCACAAAGTCCTGGTAATCCAATTGCTGTTAGCCCTATTTCTTACACAGCTCTTCAGCCGTTTAGTAGTAGAGTGAACCTTGGTGGTTCTCTTACTACAGCACAAAGGATAAGCACCATGAACAAATGCGCCGCTGTAACTGGAAAGCTGGAAGTAAGACTTATGGGGTGTCAGGATCTTCTGGAAGAGGTCCCGGGTCGATCCAAGGGAAACAACGCCAGCAGTCCAGCAGACTTGAGGTCTTTTGTTAAGGGTGTCACGGGAAGGAGTTCGTCAAAGTCATACAGCATCAAAGATGAGACAAACAGTAAGTATTAACTTCCGGTTCATATCGTGCTCTAAGCATGATCGTAATTGTATAGTATTTTTTGATGGATATGGGAATCTGACTCTGAACTGGTTCATGCTCTGAACTGGTACTGACTGACGTATTGCTAGCTTTTTGCATGCACATGCACATTCCGTTTCCCCTAATAACTTTTACGTGAGCTGCTTCATTGCAGCGGGAGAGCGGATCTTGTAATGTAATCGTGCACTTTCCATGCCCATTTTCTGAACTTTATCTCTTCTTAGTTGTGGTGATATTAATTAAATTATGCATGGAAAATGGCAGTAATATTATATGGCGCAGCGGTTGGTTTGGAGTTTCGGTTCTAATCTGTACTCTATTTAACAATGTTTTTCTTAACTTCAACTTACATAGTCAGCGAATCCGTGGGAAGTGGCTGCTTTGGTGGAGCTCCTTCTGAATCTTTGGAGGAAAGAAGGAGTAAGTTCTTACATTCTTCGACTACCTCTTCTTACTTTATTACTATACTTCACTTTTAACTTAACTGGCAGTTAAAGTTTAGTTGTTTTGAAGTTTTAAGTTGCATGATCGTATGTGCATGTTCAATTGATGCTCGTGCCTTACCCTACGATGCTTATCCCACGATTATGACTTGCTATTTATTTACACTGTAGTTTGTTACTATATTCAAATTATTGTTCACAAAATTTTGCACAGGACATTTTTAGCTACAGGTAGTTTCTTTCACTTTAATCTTATATGTAAATTATTGATTGGTGGTTTGAACTTGTTATCATTATCCATGCACAGAGAACAGTTTTGTATTATTTTATTCAATATGATATGAGCATGTATGTTCGCTATGAACTTTGTGTTATGCACTTTGGCAAAACATGTAAGTTTTTTCATGGAACGGTTTTAAAATTACAGACGAAATTATGGCTGTCTTAAAGCTAGACAATCAAACAGTCGCTCAAACGAATTGGAAAGTGTGTTCACAACAAGCATGGGATCAGCGTTTCAGTATTGACCTCGACAAATCGCGTGAACTAGAGATTGACATTTACTGGAAGGATTGGCGGTCACTTTGTGCTGTGAAGTTTCTCAGATTAGAAGAATTTATTGATGATGTGAGGCACGGAATGGCTCTTCAGTTGGAACCTCAGGGACTTCTTTTTGCGGAGGTAAACACGATCATGACCATTAACCTTTAACCAGTCACCATTCACAGGCTTACGATTTTGTTGGTGCAATTAAACTTCATCCTTGCATCGTTTTATGGCTACTTGCAGATAAAATTTCTAAATCCGATGATCTCGAGAAAGCCGAGATTGCAAAGACAACGGAAGATTTTCAAGCAACAGGGAAAGAATGTGCCGCGACCTACTCAAATGAACATAAATGTGGCAACTTGGGGACGTTTAATTAAAAGAACAACAATTCCACATCAATCATCAAATACTGTCCATACTCCAACGACCGCACATACATCCTCCGCATCCAACAATCAGCAATCCATTAATACCATTAATAATAACCAAACTCATGGTATGAAGATCACATTTCACAGTTGCGTAGAATCAAATATTTATGCATTATGTATTTATACGAATGCAAATGTTTGTTGCTTTTATCGTTGTACACAGTTCCACCTCCCCGGCCTCCAAAATTGGACTTCTCTCAACTTCCATCTAAAGCGGATGTTTCACATGAAAGCAGAACCCCGGAAATGATTACTTTTGGCCAAGTGAAAACAGGAACACCAAGCTCTGCAAGTAGTACATATCAAAAACCCGTATTTCCCATTGTGGTAACTACACCGTCTGAAGCACTGGTAAGAACTCTTAAATTTTTCAAACTGTAATGTGCAATCTTAAGTTAGAGTCAATCGTTGTTTCATGGAATTCTGTGGGTTTTCATATTGACAGTCCTAATATTGTTTTCTTATCGAAAATTTTGCGTCTCATTCGAAAATGTGAATTTTTTTTGAGTGTTTCATGTTGTTTTGTATGTTGGTCCCTGATCCATTTGGTTCAATGTTGGTTTAAAGCAATTGAGCTGTTCAAAGATGTAGAATTAGAATCATACGAAATTCGTAATTTCATTTGTACTGCTGTGCCACTTGTAGACAATGGTGAGGGAGTTGGAATTCCTGGCAAGGCCAGATGTATTTGAAATTATTGGCGACGATGAGGACGATGGTGGTGGGGAGGGAGATGTGTCCTCAGAAACTCAGTCTGAGCCATTTGTCGACTACCCCGATGACGAGCCTGAGGTACTTGAATCGTACACGCTGTCCTTCTTATCTGTCCTGGCCTGGCTTGTGCTGCCGACTAACTTAACACATTTTTTACAAGCTGAATGGCAATGGCGGGATTTCTATGAGTCATTTCCAAGTTATGGGCCTTAACTTATCAATAGTTTCCGAGCGAAACTGTCATCGGTAGCTTGGAATTGGATGCTTTATTGTACATGTGTAGTTGGTGGCATTTGTATAGCAGCTTGTGAATTGCAAATTGGAAGCTGAACTGAAATTGACCATTTTTTTTATCAAGGAATGCTTTGAGTGCCTTGCACGAGATAACAAGTAATATACATGATTTAATTCAACTCTTGAAACTATACATGACGGATAACAAAAAGTACTTGCTTTTCTTATCAAGTTTGACTGCTCGATTGAATTTTACGTACTCAATGTTAGTACTAATCCATCGGCAAATAACCCGGGATTGTGTAGTGCTAACATAATCTAATACCAGTTTTGTGAGTTAATCATGTTTGACCGAAAATGGTTTCTTGCCACTTCTCTGATTTATTTTGAAACTGTGCTGTTCATAATAAAAGCACAGTTGCGCCTGTCGTTTCTAATCTTCAACTTGCATCAGACAGTTCTAATTGCTCGTGCTCTTCTGTTTGTGAAGAAAGCAGCAATCGCATCATTGGTAATTCGAACGTGGTGTGCAGCTTTCATTGTGTACTTTAAAATGTTTTGTAAATTTTGTGTTTATTGTATAAAACTATTGCATCGTTTGATGTTATGTTATGTTACTAAAAATGTCATGAGCTTGTGTTCGTAATATTTAATTCAAAAATATTAAATTATTTTCCAAACGTTCTTTGATGTTAAGTTTAACTTACAAATTTTGTAATTTTTCAAAGGCTTATCATGAACGTGAACCACCACCACCTCCGCCACCCCGTATACCTGAGGTAATGCGTGACCGATTAGAGTCAGCGTTTGAACCGAAACGATCATCCGGACTCACAGGAATGACTTTTGACAATTTCCGTCTTATCAGTGTTCTGGGTCGTGGACACTTTGGAAAAGTAATGTTTAGGAATTTTGGTTTAGTTTCATAGTTTTATTGCACGTTTGGTTAGGTATTCTTAACAATTGGAATTTCTATTTTGCAGGTGATATTAGGTCAGTACAAAAGTACGGGAGAATATTTTGCCTTGAAAGCCCTGAAGAAAGGAGATATCATTTCGAGAGAAGAAGTGGAATCCCTGTTAGCGGAGAAACGGATCTTCGAAGTCGCCAATTCAATTCGCCATCCCTTTTTGGTGAATCTCTTCGCATGCTTCCAGACAGAAGCTCATGTTATATTTGTAATGGAGTATGCTGCTGGAGGCGATCTAATGATGCACATACATGCGGACGTCTTTTCAGAAGAACGAGCTGTGTTTTATGCAGCTTGCGTCACCCTTGGAATGCAATTTTTACATGAGAACAAAATCATATATCGTGATTTAAAATTAGATAACTTGCTTCTGGACCCTGAAGGTTATGTAAAAATGGCTGACTTTGGTCTATGTAAAGAAGGAATTGGCTTTGGAGATCGGACGAATACATTCTGCGGAACCCCAGGTAAACTTAACTTTCGTATTAAATCTAACTGAAACCTACGTCACGTTTTTCTTTATTTATTTATTAACATACAATTCCTCTAACGATATCAGTACACCGCATGATAGGATAGACACATTTAAGATAAAGATCAGTTAACAACGCTCAATAATTGCTCAGGGAATTTTCCTGTGTTTATGGCATAAGCTAATTTTAGGATTTCATAATTTACATAATTTTACATTGTAATTTTAATTATGAATTGCGTTATATCGTTGTATGGTTTCAGAGTTTTTGGCACCGGAAGTACTCACGGAACCGTCGTATACCAGAGCAGTTGATTGGTGGGGATTGGGTGTTTTAATATATGAAATGTTGGTGGGTGAGTCTCCTTTCCCAGGGGACGATGAAGAGGAAGTATTTGATGCCATTGTTTATGAGGAAGTTCGATATCCTCGGTCTTTGTCTCTGGAAGCGATTGCCATAATGCGCAGGTATTGTACTGGAACTATTTTCATTCTTAATAATGGCTATCATTTCTTATACAGGATTATAATTGTATAACAAATTATGATTTTTTGTTAATAGACTGCTTCGCAAGAATCCAGAAAGACGACTAGGATCATCTGATCGAGACGCCGAAGACGTGAAGAAACAAGCCTTTTTCAGACATATCGATTGGGATGACCTGTTAGCAAGGAAGGTGAAACCGCCTTTTGTACCAACAGTGAAAAACATGGAAGATGTGTCCAACTTTGACGAAGAGTTCACGTCAGAAAAACCAGTGTTGACACCTCCGAAAGAGCCTTATCCACTCACGGACACGCACCATGCTTTATTCAAAGACTTCAATTACATGGCTGACTGGTGTTGAAGGAAGCCTTGTCTAGAAACTATTACAATATGCATCGACTTCGTTGACTCTGCTTTTCCTACTGTGAAAAGCTTCGTATTAGGTTTTTAAAAAACATTGTTGATAGAATGATGAATTCATCGTATTATTTGTTTACTGGCGTATGCACATGTAACGTCCAATGGTGATGTATAGCGTAAAAGGCATGTATCATCGATGATCGATTATTGACTCCATCCATGGCATTTTTTGATTGTTGCAGCAGCTCTGCTTCAGTGTTACGTACGTTAATTAATAATAATTATCGTTGGTTGTATTTATCACAACTATGTACTGGTATCACTTATCAATTATCAATGTGCATGTTCAAACCTCATTATTTTACAATGAAACTTATGAAACCCGTAAAAATGCATGCCTTTCAATACTTTTTAAATAACTGTGTGGACATCAATGGACCTGATTTTATTATGTATAAAAGATAATGGTACTTTTTAAAATAAAATGTATTCAAACGTCCATAAAGGTCGACAATATAATGTTATTGCTAGAAACTATTCTGTGAGGACAAGACGCGACTCTCTTTGTTGTTGAACTCGTTCGTTTTTTTTAAATGACCCAGTTATAATGAATTAACGAATTACTAACAATTTTAAGCTTAACATTGTAAATTGTAATGTTGACCAAATGGTCCGTTCAGCTTTATCCTAAAGCAAAAAAATGAATGTTATGTAATTAAAAGTCCGATTTACGGACGTGTAAGAGAAATAAAACGACAATCGAGGATTCTCAAAACTCAAACTTATACTACGTTTACCGGATTCCGGTGTTTAAGAATTTACTACATAAATATTAGTATAAGTATCTTAAAGCTGGGCTTTAATATGAGAATTCATCATGGGTTCAGTGAGATTCACTTCTTATATTGACTTCCGGCTCTGGCTCAATTTTGGTTCCTAGATGGAAAATGCATTAGCGTAAGTGATTGCGTGATTGATATTAAACACATTTACGCAGTATGATAATGATTTTAATCTTTTACTAACATCAGCACGCATGATGCAATAATATTGGTGTTGCGTTTCTAATTTTCAGGAACTAGAGATTTTTGAGTGAGATTAAAATCCATAGGAAAGTTTTATCGTTTTGTGCTTTTGTATTTAGCTATTGTGTTTGTCAGTAAGAATTCACAGGTCTAAAGGGAAGGAAAGTAATGAAGTGACGTTATTTCGTATACTATATTTGGTATCAATCATGGAGTCCTTCAAAGTTTCAAATTTTGCAAGTGTTGTGTTACTTTTGGCTTTATTTGCACCTTTGGCAAAATGCCAGTGGCCGCAGTCTAATAGCTATGATTGTGCTCCTTTGTAAGTTTTTCTTGGAACGTTGATCGTTTTATCTTAAAATTAGCAAAAGGTAGGAGTAGTGCATGCGTAATTTTGCATTTACTTTGTATTGTATTCACGTTGTTTAATTTAGTGGTTCCACTAAAGTTCAAAGTGGTCATCGAAGACATCCAAACAGTTCGTGCTACGAGTTAGGTTCCAGAGGACCCTGCGGAGCCGGAATGAACTTCCAGCAAAATCCCTTGGAAGGCATGGAAGGTTACGGATATTGCGATTGTTACCGAAAAGGTTATTCGTCCAGAATGATGGTGTACGTGGCATGGAAAGATGCATGTTACACTGTGTTTAGTCAGGTTCGTAATAATTACTAGTATAGTTATGTTACTGACTCAATGATGATGACTTGATATCACATTTATCCCTTCCAGGGTCCATGCGATCATGGAGAATGGCTTATTGTGAACATGACGAAAACGGAAGATGGACATGAAAAATACAGTGACCCATTCTGCTCTCCAAGTTTATGTCCTGAATATTCCTGCGGTGAACCTAATCAAAGTGACCCTTTGAGCAGCAATTATTGCTTCTATCATCACGAGAAGAAACGGTGTTTCATAGCTTCCACAAGATCGCAAACAACCAATTATTGCGAGCGCATTGGAGAATCAATTTGTAATGTTTACAAATTGTACCCAGTTTGTGGATGCGCCTTTCCCGTGTCACTTACTAACTATGTTGCCGTCCAATGTAGTCCTGGGTCAAAACTGCGTGCGAGGGGAAATTGTAAAGAAGGAAAACCTTCAACTCGAACCGGCGGAGTTGGATAATCAATTACTGCTATTGTATTTTGTATTATATTTGTTTTATAACATTCAGTAAAATCCATCGCTGATGTGATTATACTCTGTGATTACTGATTATGATCATGCTATTCATCATGATATATCGTATAGTAGCATACATGCAACGCAATTCAACAAACCGCTGTTGTCTAAGTCGACATGACTTTTTGTTGCGACGTTCATTTCCTGACTGACGACGGTGCAATGACGAGACAGAGACGACCGAACGAGCAATGTGAATGAATGACGACTGACCTGACTGACATGATGACGGTTGCACAGAACAGACTCTT
>JABASF010002744.1:0-13107 GCA_019776145.1 Harlomillsia oculata
AATTAACAGTAAGAAACATGCAAAAATGCTGTTGTGCATCGTCATTTCGTCATGTTATCGCTTCGTCGAATGTCGTTATGTTTTTGCGTTCAATCACTTCAACCTGCGTTGACGAAATGACCAAAACAAATGTCGTTAACTGTTCCATTCGAAGCAAAACAACAATAAAGGCGCATTTTATTGTCCGTAATCGCTGGCCGTAATTGTGTTCATGTCAAGGAAGATGAACTTCCGGTCTTGAGCAAGGGGCTAAGATATTATAAAAGTCTAATCTTTCTCGGAATTGCTTTTCAGTTTCATTGCATGCATTTTCAATTGAGCTCGACAGTTTCACGTTTCCAACTTTTCCATTACTAGATAAACGTTTTGCATTAAATTGAAAGCAATATGAAACCGCTTACTCGTTTACTTTTCGGAGTTTGGCCTTTAGTGTCCTTAGTAGGATCTGTGAGTGAAATTCAGTTAAGTTACGATAATTTACCGTCCTCTTCCAATCATAATCTTATGTCGCATTCCCCGATATCGGTAGCAATGACCTCAAAGCATTCAAGGATGAGGTCATCTCGGGAACATTTGAGGGACAGAGATCACGACAGAGATCACATTCGAGAGCATTCGTACAGTCGAAACTATCATTATCCAATGGGTGAAGGTACCGTATTTAATTATGCCCTTTTCTTCTTTTGTTATGTTTTATCATTTCAAATGTCGGGCGACATCTTTTTTTTTTCTTAACAGAAGATTCCCGTTGGGGACGACAATTGAACTCTTTTGCTTCGACGCAAACATCACCGAGCACAGATTATCTTTACGGAGGTGACGACACATTCGTAACTTGATACCCTGATAGCATCGACTTAGATTTAATAGTCAAAGTGCAATTTTGGTAGTTCACTAATACTATTTTATTCTCTTTTAATTTTTATTTTGATGCAGCCAGTGGAAGCGACAACATTGTCTCCGCAGGGCATCATCATCAAAGTTATCATCATGGGTAATGTTAGATGTCTGTAGTCTGTAATTTAGTTTCTCATAAAAATTGTATAACAATCAAAATATATGAATAGGCAATACGTAAATAAGTCAGCAGTTGGTCTCTTAGGATTTCTCTCACTACTTTCGCTCATTCAGGTATTAATTTCTTAGCTTAATTTCATCTAGACATAATCTCAATTAGAGACACTATGTTGCAGTTATTTGTTTAAGAAAGGTCCGTGTGTAGTGTAGTAATCTAACCCTAACCGGTGATACAAAAATGCAAATTATTCATACAAAGCGACTTGCGTTAACATATTAGCCTGTGGGAAGCAAAATAGTAAATAATTTACCCTTTGACAATAAATATTATTGCCAAATGGTTGCTAATCTTTTGCTTTTGCAATGTCTTGAATTTTGTGAATTTTGCTTCTGCGTCCTTTTCCATATATAAAATTCCTACAATCCCTAGAAAAATATCAAAAGACCGTTTTAATTCTCACGTTACCCCAATCTTATGAAACTTGCAGGAATGAGTGTAATACAGCACTTGGGCTCCTTGGGATTTTGGGCCTTGCGTCATATTTACAGGTAAAATGTAGCATTTTATCGTTACTTTAAACCAATAACTGCAACCAGTAGTGTCTCTATCGCTAAAATAATTCCATTAGGGTGTAAGTCACTTAATAATTAAATGAACAATTTAATTTGGTTAAAAGAGTATCCTCGACCAACTTACAACGACTGCTGTAGTAGTTGTTCCTGTTCCTGCTGTTAGTGTTCCAGGGAGACAAGATGGAAAGCGAAGGACAAAGAGACGATTCGGTCGTTCAACGTCCTCCTCATCTCGATCAGAATACATGAGTCGAATTACGAAGAAAATCTTGCCATTTTTGGTAAATAATTTATACAAAATTAAATTATTACTGTTAATACTGTGTATCAGTGTATCTAATGTAATTGTTGAATTTGAACTATACAATTATACTACGTATACGTTCTATAATACAATAGTCAGCCGTGGCCCATGCTCGTGATGGTCTCATTCCAGTTGAGTGCACAAGACGACAGGTGTGTCAAGCAAACCGACTACTGGTCACAGAACTAGGAAGTCAATTTGGAAGTGCCATTGCAACTCAACTGAGGTGAGACATAATGACAATGCAAGAAACAACATGGCTTCTATTATATTGTCTGCATATAGTTAACGTTTGTACTCGAATTTCTCAGTGTCGTCATTGAAAAAATGTTGCAACCTATCCAACCCTCTAAACCTTGGATGCTCAAAGTAGTCAAAAAGGCGGGCAAAGCCGGAAGGAACGGTGCTAATTGCGAAAACATCTTTTCACAATGCCCCAGTCTGTCTCGTCTTCCCACTTATTCCATCCCTCCTGACTTTTTATAAAATGTACACTTTCCTAATACAAAATTAAAACAAACTTTATACTGTAGGGTTGTATTGTTGTTTGGGTTGAGGTTGGGAGGAAGATGGGGTTTTGTTTTCAGAAAATAAAGATTACTGAACTTTACATGTCTTTTGTAAAGGCTAAACAATCGAAACTGCATTTGCAGATGACTCAGCAGATAAACTTGGTTTGCCATTTTAATTGTTGCACTTCTAATTTGGTAGTTCAAAGATGCAATTCAGTTCTTATCGTTAGTACATGTACTCGTCTGTTGGGTCGTCATCAATTCAAATTAAATCAGATTAACACGTCAAAAAATGATAAGAGACAAAATCGGATTGTTAAAATTGTTAGGAGTGTTGGTCACACTTCAGAACCTGTTTTTGGCTGGTCCTGTCATTGTCCAAGGGCGGAAACCACTCCAAGCATATCAACCAAAGAAATTCAGCAGTTCTTATTTCGATGCTTCTGTTTTGGATAACCGAAAATTACGGCGTAGAGACAATTCATGGTTGTATCGCGACCGAGATTTTTCTGGTGAGATTCATTTAATTTTAACTATAACTAAACGTTTTTAAAAGTTGTCATTCCAAGAGTTGCAAAAATGTGCAAACATTTAGAAATGTTCACTACAGACAATGAAAAAGACAATCGATGGAAGGTTCAACGAATTTTTGATACTTTGAAAGATAACACACCCTTTGCACAACCTTCGGGGAATTACTACGATTACTACAATGACGGTAAATGCCTTAATGAATCTATAATAATTAGTACATTACAAATGGTAAACGATTATCAGATGAATTTAGCATTAGTATTATTGTTCCTTGTTCGTTTCTTTATAGTAGAAGATACTCACACTGCAGCTACGAATGGAGGCGGATACGGTGGCGGTGGAGGCGGTTACGGAGGTGGCGGGTTTGTGATTACCTGATTACATTGTTGTCACATATTCTTATGAATGTTTGTCGTTTCAATTAAATAATAAGCATTCGAAAATCATTTGCACAACAGGAAGGGGCTAAATAAATCTGCAGTGGGTTTACTCGGATTTTTGTCGTTGCTGTCCCTTATTCAAAATGTATTGAACCAAAGAACTACCACGATGATGGGACGACGGAAACGAGCCTTTGAATCCGATAGTGATCATACCGGAAGTTGGTTTGGACATGACGAAGCTGAGGACATCATCCACCTTATTCTTCCAATGCTAGTACACTGTGTGGATATTTTATTAACTAAAATCCAATACGTCGTCTTTAATTAATAACATTTCGTTTTATTTTGTCAGAGCGCCGTCGCTCATGCACGAGATCGACTTATTCCTTTGGAATGTACCTTACGGAAAGTATGCGAAGCCAATAAGATTTTCGTAAAAGGCTTGAAGGAGCCGGGTATTTCGGTTGGTATTCTTCTAAGGTAAATTAAGTTTAAGCTCAATCTTGGGTAACTAATCTTGAGTATTTAAGTCAGTGTGATTTAAAGTACAATAGAATGTATTGATGTTCACACTTCACAGTGACGGAATAGCAA
The DNA here is from genome assembly GCA_019776145.1 of Harlomillsia oculata. Classification (NCBI taxonomy): domain Eukaryota; kingdom Metazoa; phylum Arthropoda; class Collembola; order Entomobryomorpha; family Oncopoduridae; genus Harlomillsia; species Harlomillsia oculata. The sequence continues at coordinate 3,918 of JABASF010002744.1, forward strand.
AATTACTCAAACCTGTGGATCCTTATGGTAAAATCACTGCGATGGTGAAACAGGCTGGTAAATCCGGACGATCGGGGAATAATTGCAAGATTTTGTACCGGGAGTGTGCAACGCTGTCCCATCTTCCTGTATACAATATCCCGTCAAACATCGTTCAAATGAAGAAATAACAACAATGGTTAAACCTTTAAACGTTAAAGCAAAAATTCTTTTTTATTAGTAAATGTAAATGTATAAATGCCTGGTTTTGAAATTGAATAAATATTCGTTGATCTTGATCCCCGTCGCTGAATAATTTCGAATTAAATCGTTTATCCTGTTCATCCTTTATTTTCTGCCATAGATAGATTAGCATAAGTCGGAACCGGAAGTCTGCTACTCGTAGTCTCCTTATTCTATGAGTTTCTGCAAAGTACAATCGATAATGACTGCTGTGAATAAATGACATTTATACATCTTTTCCTTGGTTTGGAAAAAGTAGGTACAAGACATCTCATCTGAGACATGGAACATTGCATTGGATCGAGAATTTCGACAATAATGAAATACCGCTTTGAGATTAGTAACAATTGATTGAATTAAACCGGGACTATTGACAATTCACGATTGACAACACTTTATTGACAATGAGAGACAGTTATGCAACAACACATCAAAACTGACATGCACCGTGAACCCCTGTATCATTTGAAGGTTGAGTGAAAGCTTGCTGCGGAGAGTCGTTTGGGGCAATATGACACTACTTCCAATACTTCAAGGTCTGCTTGTCGCGTGCCTTTTCGGTCAAGGGACTTGTTTAGGATCGAGTGGAAAGCGAATCAAGCTGGACAGATATTCTTATTATGGAGATCCTCAGTACAGCGACTATGAACAAGAACAACTCTACAACAAGACACATGCCCTAATGAGAAGAGAGAACTATGGACATTACACCAAAGGCAAAGGTTGGTGTGATTTTAAATTCGAATTTACTAGTTTTGTTGGTTTGTACAAATGATAACTGACATTTCCTTAATGGATTTAATTGTAGGGAATGAATTTTTCATTGTAGACTACAAGAACAAGGAGAACTCTGTGAGTAGCAACTATAAACAAGCCAGTTCCTTGGACTACTCTTATCCTACGAGTGAGTTGGACACGTCAGTAGTAGGTCAGAGGTCAACTACAATTTGTAAAATATTTATAGTATTCACTTGTTCAAATGTTCAATTTTAAGGTGCTTCTATATCTGAAGATTTCGGAGAGTATGCAGCGGAAACGGGATACGGCGGTGGAGGAGGAGGAGGAGGAGGAGGCTACGGTGGCGGTGGCGGTGGATATGGCGGCGGGTTCTCATAACACTTTAATTATTTTTCTCATCGATGATCGCTTATGTTTCTAAAAGTTATCCAATTAAAGGTTACGTATTGGTATTACTTTTAGGGCCACCAAATGTAACTCTGCGTTAGGTCTGATGGGAGTTCTAGGTTTGGCTGCTTATCTTCAAGTGAGATTTTCTCATTTCCATTGAATACATTGAATGCAGCTGCATTTATTTTGTAACAATATCCTCTATAAAATCATTGATCGATTAGAACGTTTTACGACAAATGACAAGCACCGCTGCTCCACCTCCACGTCGAGAAAAACGTGGAATTGACGACATGTCATTTGAACCGAAATCTCTTGTTGGAGAAACAGACCCTAATAGAGTCATTCAATTAATTTTACCTTTAATGGTTAGTGCAATATTGGTATCTATGTACTTACAGTTTCGCCGTATTTATATAGGAATTCTATATTTCCATTCTTGTAATTGATATGATTACAGACTGCTGCAGCTCACGCAAGAGACGGTCTCGTCCCGATATCTTGCACCTACCTTCCCATCTGCCTTTCTAATAGAAAACTTGTTAAAGAACTCGGATTGACGGGAAGTTACATTGGAACAATGATAGGGTTAGGGTTACTACTCATTTTGAACTAATTGATAATGTCAGTTCTAACTGTGTTCATTTTTTGAATGCAGGGTCGAAGTAGCAAAATTCTTGCAACCTGTGATTGGCGAAGGTGAAAGCATGAAAATGTCAATGGCGGCCGGAAAAGCAGGTCGACAGGGACGCAACTGTATAAAACTGTATACTGACTGTGAAAAACTACGTCGTCTGCCTTCCTACATTGTTCCACAGATGTAATTCGTGTAATATCAGACACGATTGACGTGAAAGATTTAAAGGCAATCTGCAAACGATGTCAAGATATGAAAATATTGATGCGTGAGTAACTTATTAAAACGCAATAAAAAATATTTTGTCGTATTAAATCAGTATGAGGAATTCATAGCTTTATTTGACGTATTCTCCACGATTTGAAAAACGACGAATGATATGAAGGAATCAAACGGAAACTTTCATTACGTGAAGTTTGACAAAAAACGCAATTTCCGCGAATAGAGTGTGGTGACAATTCCTTAGAAAACGAATGAATTTATTTATCAGTCATGGTTTCGGTCATTTGCACGTTTCATACAACATCACATTTTTTCATCACCATTTTCGCTTAGGAAGCCGCAGTTACTATAAGGAATGAGATGAGGATTCCAATCACAACGGGTCTACCTTTATCAGAAGAGCATGTCCAAAAATTCGGATCGTTAGTGTTGACTCGAATTGTTTTGCTGTGTATATCAATACAGCTGCAGATTTTGACATTATGTTTTATGACTAAATGACATTTGCTGGATGGTGAACAAGGAACGTTGACTTCACTTGTGTCATTCATGCACTCAAAGTAAGGTCGGACGTAGCACACCTTGTAGTGAGGATGCCACTGGAACGAAATAGAATGTTTGCCTTCTTGAGCACAAACGCACTTTCCATGTGTTGCATTTCCTCCGGTGCTGTTGAGACATTTCAAACGCGTATACCGAAGGCACTCGTTACTCTGTCGGTCGTGTTGGTCATTGTACTTTGAAGCATCTCCTGAGCGAATCATTTGGAGGCACGATGAATCTCCCTTACTGAGATCTGCAAATGAACGTAATATATAATAGTCTATTGTTAATAATATTTACTACAGTAAGATTGTTGTGTGGTGTAATTCACTCCTTTATTGTTAAAATCGTCGCGTTCTGCGTACCACAAGGCTGATCGAATACTGGGGCTGTAGGATCGGGAGAATATTCTTTTTCAGTAACACATCCGCTAACCGGGTCCATCTTTTCACTTTCAGTGGTGCTACATAGTATTAGTATCTCTAACACACAGAATCCCGTGAATGAAAAAGGTATCTTCATTTGCTACCGACTTTTATCTAAATGTTCAAAATTCAAATAGGATTAGCCTTGTCCCAGAAGATGCGACGCATGTTCAATGAGTGTACAATAGGTATTTTCAGCGCAAGTTTGGTTACTGCAGGTTACGGGAAGCTGTGTTGCTGTGCACGAGGAGGATGACGAAGATGAATACCAATTGAATTAAATATATAGTCATTATCATTCATTAAATTGTATGTGGATGTTAATAAATCTAAGCTGAAACTCAAACTTTTATATTCGAGGACCATCGAACGCCTTATCGATTTACATTAATTTGTTTAATAAGTTACTGTGATCACCTTGACGGCCTTGACCGCTGCACAGCGCACCCGTATCTGGGCACATTAATATTTAGTTTCGATTAAAAGAGTTTCAACTTCTACCAGTTGATATAAACGCATTATTAAATTGCTTTTTGGTTGTATATTGTATAATTGTATTCCTTGCAAGTTTGTTTCGAATATTGTCGTTCCATTTACTATTCTTCATTATGGAATAATATAATAAATCAATATAATATGTTCGTTATCAAAATATTAAAAGATTAAAAGATAAATTCATTCGCAGTCGTTATAATTATAATCTTAAGTAAGCGATTATCGGTATGTAAAACAGGGAAAACACGGCTTTTACAATACGATTACTACCCGAAGATGTTCGGTGGAAGCACTCTATGTTGACTTTCCTTTGAGCGCAGTCTCCGATTCTTCAGTTCCCGCATCCGCATCCTTCTGAATCTTCTCAGTCATCTGCTTTCACATCTTTGCCTTGTGCGGAGTGTAAATAAAGGAAAAATAAATCGTAATAAGTGATTTATAAAACTTTCTCCATATCGTAACAAATTGACGAAAAACGTCGCCAGTCGCCAACATAAGCTTGAATCGCGATGTGCTCCGAATCCGAACTTATTCTCCATTTTACATTATATTAATTGTATATTCATTTTTAAACGGTTTTAATACATGTTAGTTTACACGTATTCGCTTGTTCCTACCAAAAAGTGTTAACCATTTGTGTAGTCCCACATTGTCCCATCCTTCCATGTTCCATTTCTCAATTTCCGTAACATGCAGACAAGATCTAAAAAACAATACACCTTTACTCGTAAAACTCATTAAGAAATTAAGAATGAAGATAACTCCGTGCATGACATTTTCTGTGCAAAATTCATTGGTTGTTTAAACTTCTAATGATTAATTTGTCTAACTATAAAGATGTTCGTTTCTTTGCGCTCACGTCATTATTATAATATATAGTACATATTACATAAAAGTTACTATATTTAACAACTACAACTACTAACGGGTATTAACATCATTGAATTCAACGTAATACTTGTTACGACTTAACGAGTCAGAATTCGCGATGGCTACTTCGTCCGCGTCTCCGAGATTAAGACGAGTTCGGCGGTGGTTTCGCGTACGCCCTTCTTCTCCCTTGGTTATATGGTTTCATATCATTTTTCCTAAACGAATTCACATCGCATCCATCTTCTTTTCGATCATCACCGTTCTAATATTGTCGTTTGTGGCTTTTTGGAAACGAGATCAATGGGCAAGGATGTCTTTGCAAAGTCAATTCTTTCAAGGTAATGCGATCAAGTTGGGAGGTCAAGCGTGCAAACATCCGATGCTTCCTTTAGAAAATCCGGAAATTTCCAAACACCTGTACACAGTGGATCCAATTACATGTGATCCCATGGAAGATTGGGTTTATGTTAACGACTCTCATGCGTATATTAATTCCACGATTTCTGGGCGATATGAAGGAGGAATTATTTGTGACTTTGCAGGTATAATTTTAAAACAATAAGGACATTATATTTTGAGATTAAAATGAGATATATGGGACCTGTTCATCCGCGTGCTCCGAACTAAAAAACATAAATTAAATTATATTATTTTCTTGACAGAAATAATTCGAATAAACGACAACGAAGCAAATCCAGCAAGGAGAAAGTCAACAACCAAAGAATATTATTTTTTAACGAATGATTTCGCGAAAGTGTCTTGTACCGGAAGACATTCCCCTGGAGGAGGAATCTTCTCCCGGAATGACTATTGGGAAAGTTTTTTGGCAGCTCCTCGGGAAGTGACTCCGACACCTTTGTCGTTAAAACTATCCAAGGGGAAAGTGACTAGACCTGTTTGGAGAACATTTCCGCTTTTGAACGTACTAATTTGGGGTCATGACTCTCTGTCCCGAAACATGTTCATTCGCAAGCTGCCTCTGACCTATGCGTATTTGTCGCGGGTACTTCATGGTGTTGGGCTTCAAGGGTACAACATTGTGGGGGATGGAACACCGCAAGCCTTAATTCCATTGCTGACAGGGAAGACGGAGTTGGAACTTCCCGAAGCCCGGATTCGGATGGGCAGTGCGGCTAATCACGTGGACGCTTATCCGTTTATTTGGAAGGATTATAAATATCACGGCTATGTTACGGGATTCAATGAAGATTATCCAGAAACAGGCGTTTTCACTTATCGACTCAAAGGGTTCAAAGATATCCCGACAGATTACTACATGAGACCTTATTACGTGGCTGCGTTACCGCACTTCAACAAGTACAACAAGTATTGCATCGGTGGGACACCGCGACATGCCATATTGATGAATTACGTTCGTGACATTATGCTGTATCAACGGGACTTTCCAAAGTTCCTATTCAATTTTCATGGTGAATTGTCGCACGATCATATTAACTTGATTCAAGGTCTGGATAGAGATCTGTGGAAATTCTTTCAGAGGCTACACAGTGAGAACATTCTCAACAACACCGTTTTGATAGTTATGAGTGATCATGGTCATCGATTCTCAACCATTCGGTACGTAGAAATATCAATTCCATCCTCTATAATAATGAGTTAATGAGTCATCAGTTTAATTGACTGATATTAATGTTTTTAATAATACAGAGAAACACAGCAGGGAAAGCAAGAAGAACGAATGCCCATGTTCATGTTTGTGCTTCCCGAATGGTTTCCAAAAGTGTTTCCCTTGGCACACGCAAACTTTGTACAAAATTCGGACAAGTTGTTGACACCTTTTGACATTCACGCAACATTGTTGGATCTACTGCGACTTCAAAAGTACAAAGAAGGAGATCGTTCAAAGTGGTTTCAAACACCCAACGATCCTCAACTACGGCAAATGAGTATGTTTCGCCAAATGCCTTTGAATAGAACGTGTGCGGACGCCGGAGTTGAGCCGCATTGGTGCGCCTGTTTGGACACTAGGACATTAGATGTTTCGTCCGCTGTTGTGCAAAAAGCAGCTCATGTAAATATTATATCCACTGTATTCAACAGTTCTCAAACGCATGTGAACAGTATTGAACGTTTTTATGATTTTTAGGAAATAATTGATTTTCTAAATCACTTGACATCCCATCATCGCGATATTTGTTCTCAACTGAAACTCGCATCCGTTCTGACAGCATCTGCATTACATGTGAATGAGAATTTGTTACGGTACAAGAAGAATTCGGATGATGACGGTTTCGTAGCTGATCTTTCAGATCAAACGTACCTTACAAATGCTGTGATACAATTGACCCTGGAAACTATCCCGGGCCAAGGACATTATGAAGTGTCTGTGGTTTATGATCTGGACCTTGACAACTTTCACATTAAGGTAAACTTGCTTTATTTATTATATTAAAATACTCTAGCTCTGAACCGTTGATTTATCAAAAGTCTTCAATTAGTGTACGATTGGCCATCCAAAATTGTAATTTGTCTAAGGAATCGGACATCAGCCGTGTGAATGAGTACCGTGCGTACGCCCTATGTTTAGACACCGTAAAAGGCCTGGATCATTTACGAAAGTATTGCCACTGTCGCAAATAAACATAGAACAAGAATGATGAACTGAAATCAAAGCCAAGTGAAGCTTTTTGTATATTGTTTAACAAATAAATATATTGATTTGATTCAAAGTTTTTAGTTTCTATTATTAGTTTGTGTTTGTGCTTGCAAACCTGCAAAAGTTGAAATAAAAACTGAAAGCATTAGAGCATTATTATTACATAAGGTAGGTAAATGGTAAATTCTACTGATGGTGTGGAATAAATGGAACGTGGAAGTATAGAAAATGTTACAGAATGAACTTAATGATTGTTGTTGTTACGCGGAACTGGAAACTTAAAGGATTTATTTATTAGTTCTGCAAGTTTTCGGAAGAACACTTGACGAAATCCAAATATTTACGATGTGTCGAGTAACTTTTAGCATAGCCACTGAACAAAAAGCAAAGTGATTTACCTACCTTTAACTTGTGCCTACATGAAAAGAAATGAACCTACTTTGTTTAGGTGTTATCCACGCTTGAAGATTCCTTTCATGCATACCGCAATGCATTTTTCGTGTAAACCGTGAAGATCCTGTAGCTGTAAAAATAGACTTGAAACATTGCTCATCCAAATGAGTTTATAGTCAATAATGTATTTTATTCGATTCCCCATAACATTTATAATCTTTTTTATGAGTCCCATGTTAAATTACTAAAATATTACATAACATCTCACTTCGAAAACCCAAGTGTACTTATAATATAACTTGTTCCATGTAACTTATTAGTATCTATAGATCATGTTCGTTTTGGAATTTTGAGTAATTGACAAGAAGGGAATTTCAGTTCACAATCATCCCCAAACGTAACAAAAGCATCTTTTGATGGAACAAAGCTTTTTAACACGTTCATAATAGAAGGAGCGGAAAATCCTGAACGACCCGAGCTCATTTTATTATTAGTCGCATTATCTGAGTGTAATTGTTGTTTCACTGTTTCCTGAATACCCCAAATGACTGGAGTCATTTTACAAATGAGCAATTGGACACAAGAAGTGGAATTTCCAGTTCGACCTTTCAACGTATCAATGATGTTTTCTGGAAGTGATTTACTCTTCGCATCTTGAAGCATCTTTTCAATTTTGGAATTGTGTCCTTTTGTAATCCATTCTGTTAATGAATGTTTAACCATTCGGCTTTTGGCAATTCCATTCTCGTCTTTTCCGATAAGCGCTGATGTGATCTACCGAAAATAGAATTATAGTAGTAAAAGATAAGGGAATGATTAAAAAGTTGTGGAAGAGTATTATTAATGACGTAATGACTGCAAGACAGGGTGAGCCACAAAAAAGTCGTCATAATGGACTATTGGCAGTGGCTTACCCTGAGCATCTTTACCCATTCTGCCAAAATGATGAGAACATTGAGCGCAATGACACCCACATGATTAGAATTAACACCCATGAAGCGAAGTAAACCGCCCAACATTCCCTCCCGAAGAAGCTGTCAAAATAAATATATAGTAGGTAATACAATACGGTACATCAAATCAAAAATCTCATTATGTCAATTAGCAGGAGGCATACGCATTTGACCCCAATTGACCTATCTATCAATACCAATAACGTGGTTTGTGATTGATTTATTAGATTCATAGGTTGATTGGTACCTGTTGCTCTTCCATTTCATCAGGATGGAGCATAGCGGCAGGTGAAACTTGGGTGGTTGAGGACGGATGCTGGGAAAGTGATGAATCTGGAGATGAGGAAGACGAAGACGCATGATCTTTGTTGTTGGTGGTGGCGATGAGAGGAGTGGTTTGTTTCAGTAATCGAGAAACACCTTCGTCCACATCTTCTTTGAGCATATGAGCGACTTTGACTCCTTCATGCAAACTCTGTCTGAATTTATGGACTCCTTGGCCCAGCATCCGACTCGCTGAATGCCATACTCCTGCTGCAAAATTCAAAATATTACAATTTGCATTACAAATTATACCCATGATTTATTATTCCGCGTGACAGTGACAGGTGCAAAAAGTAACAAAACCCGTCCGTCGCTACCCGGGTGGTCACTGGTCACTTAGCCTTAGCCGTCACTAGTC
>JABASF010002745.1:0-13107 GCA_019776145.1 Harlomillsia oculata
GATTACCATTCGCCAGTGTTATTCGGTCAGGGTAGGCTTTTAAATGTTAAAACAAGGGCAACGGCAAGACAAAGTCTTTCTTATGTATTTTTTATTATTTTGCACGAAATATTGCAAATTGCAACGCAAAAAGCTAATGTCAATGTGGTTCTTTTTATATCACACTTTTTGCGGTTTTCGGGAAGTTACAAAACTGCTGGAATGGGTAGCGAAAAATATCCGAATGTACAAGTGTGGTAAAAGTGGCAAAAGTACAAACGTGTGCACACAATGACATTTCCTGTCCACATGCTCATTTATTACAGGCGACCAACCCATCGTATGAAGTAATACATCAAGAGGAAACGAAAGGCTTCATGAGTTGTTTTGTTCCCAAATTGGCACAATATGCGAAAAATGCCAAAAGGAATTGATAAGTGGTTCTGCACTATGTCATTTTCCAGGTGTGGCATGGCATATGGCACGGTAAGAAAATTCTGACTGCTGCTGCTTTAGCGGTGACCAAACGACCAGGTCCAAAGGATTTTAGAGCGTGTAAGAACCATTCATTCATAGTCAACCCGGATATAAAACACGAGAAATTATCCGGGTGAAATAATATCCAAATGCGAATCTACCGTGTGCCTAATAATAATTTAGAAGGATTTGAAGATTGCAACTTGCGAGTCGTCTCGTCGTCTGTAACGTGCTACCACACGGCACCTTCAAACTCAGTTTTATGAATAGTAATTAGTCAGGCATGACTTGCCTATGTAGACTTGGTTTCTAAACCCTTCCTAAGACATTTAAAATCTTAGATTTCAGTCCTTGTATGAAATGTATGATAAATAGTAGACCTGGTTTATTATACACAACGATTACAACTACAACTTCCAGCTCCAGGACGAATGATGAGAGTATTCGTCATAGTCAATGCTGGAATAATAACACTGTATCATATCACCAAAACGTTGGTGTTTTAATGGTGTTATTTTCATGACATTTAAAAATTACTCGAGTGCCTTTGGGTTGGGTCGTTGGGTGTCCTTTTACTACAAAACTCACGCTTGCATTTGAGAGAGGAAAAACGGAACACCAACACTCGAGGAAGAAAAAATTATAGAAGCCCACCAAGTTTTCCCTGCAAAGCATTTGAGTTTGGAGATAGATTGCAGTTGTCTTTTGCTTTTTGTGCCGCAAGGACTTTATTAAACGGATACATTTTGATGTAAAGATAAGGAAAAGGGAATTTCCCCGAATTTCCCATGTTTTTTCAGTCCTGGAGAAATTTTGGGGTTGAAGTATATACACAGTATGTATAGAGTAGTACAATATTTCTTATTTGACTTTTACGAGATTATAGAGTCTCTCATCAAAAGTACAAGAAATACGGACACAGAAGAAAACTAATTAATTTTATTGTAAAAAGGGAAAATTCACAGTTGAACAAACATGACAGAATGTGGGGAAAGGACAGACTCATTTTGGGAAATACTCGTACAACCAGCAATAAATGTAAAAGACTTTTTTTTTGGATGAAGGGAAAGCAAAAGGCAGCAACTTTCAGCTTTGCTTTACTGTATTTTTGTAAGCGTTTGGTTCCCCGCGTTGTTGTTGCGTGATTGGCAATTTGTGTGAATCTGTGAAGCCCTCATCACTCCAAAGAAAGTTCCTTTGTCCCAAAGCATTTTTTCATTTTGCTTCCCCTTTTTTTGAAATCCTAGACTTTTCGGTCTTTAGTTTTTCTTATGTATAGTTAGTGACTTTTTGAACTTGTACGCACAGCTTTTCTCTTCTTCAGCGACAATCTGACAAGATCTTTTTTTATAAGGGAAATGTCGCCGAAAACGCGACAAAGGAAGGAATTTCCGTATATAAGAAAAAGACAGTTTTTTCTGTCTTTGAAGACGTTACATCGCCGTTGCCTTTCGGAATTGAAGGAATGATTGGCTCGAGCTAGCAAAGTCTTTTTAATTAGGGAATTGCTTGTTTTCCTTCCGCCCCTTAAATAAATTATCGACAGTGGCTCCGTTTTCCTCCTGTGAAGTTTGTTAAGCTGGGCGTTTGCTTGTCTATTTGTGAGCTTTTGTGCGAGCATGACAAACATTAGTAGCAAAGCTGATCAAATTACTTTTGCCAATTCCAATTCGGTGTTGGGCTATAAGACTTTCTTCGTATTTTTCGGACGTTCACAAAAAACGTGGACAAACTGAATTGAATTGCCTTTTTTGTTATTTCACATCTTGTTTAAAGAAGGCAAACAAGATGTGTGAGTGTTTGGTGTTTCTTTCTAAAAAATTTGATTACAACGTACAAATTTTAATTCAAAGAGTATAGTACATATTACTCTTTGGACCTTGGATATATATACTCTTTGATTTTAATTTTTTAATCAAACTATTATATACCAAATCAAAAGTAATAATTACAACATTAATTAAGATTGTTTCGTATTTTTTAAAAAAGGGTAAAGTTTAGTCAAAACAATTCAAGTTGTTTAAAGTAAATAATTTTAAACTGCACTTGTTGAACATCATTGTTTTACTGCTTCAGGTTTGTTAATCTTATGATAAACACTTCGGTTTTTGATAATATCATTTTACGTTTCGATTTCTTTGCATTTTAAGTATGTTCAACTAAACAAAAGCTTTAAGTGCCATTTTAGCACTGAAAAAAATGTCGTTTATCTTACAATTCTTCCAATGTCCTGATATAGGAATGAAAAATTGAAAAATGAGAGGTACAAAAGGTGGTACAGTCGGAGTTTCAAGATGGAAACGAAAGGAAGGTAAAGCCACATGAATTATGTGGAGAAAGCAAAGAAAAACAGTTTTTTGAAGGTAGAAAACTTTTTGGGGCAAGAAATACAGGACGAGGAACCAAAAGCTGTCATCTCAGACTAGGAAAAATACGATGCAAAAGGGAAGGAAACTCGTAAAAATCCAAATGAAAGCAATTACAGACAAAAAAGTGAGGAGAGTCTTTTTTCAGACGAGGAAATAGCCGTTCGTGTCCCACCGTAGACAATGATAAGGAGAAAGCGTGTGCTATCAAAGCAGCTGTCATAACAAGGGTTTTACTAGTAGTTTTGTAAGGTTTGGAGCATTTGGAAGTATGGCATTTGTGCAGGGCTTGAGGGCTCTCTTTCTCTAGATGTGCCATCGAGATAACACAGGAGGAATAGCGATCTTTCTCCAGATGATGATGGTGACTCCAGCAGAGTATATAGTACTCCATGTAGTGACGTTCTGCGGTCGTCAGATTTTGGTCGCTTGGAATCCTTCTCTACTGACACATGGCACATTTCTACTGACACTCTACACAGAAGATCTGGCTTGACTTTTGCTTTTCCCCGCACAATGTCACCAAAAGAGCCAAGTTAGTTACCAGGATTCATAGCTCTGGAATCCCGTATAACGGCACTACATATTTGTGTGTCTGTTCTGTGGTCTCTTGGAAAAAGAGAAAAAACTGAAGTGTAAGTGTGAACACTAAGGCGTTTGATGATCCGAGTGCCTTGGTTGAGAAGAAATCACGTTTCTTTTTCTTTCATTCTCCAAAAGCCTATTTTTTCTTGTACAGTGCTTTCACTCTAATTTTCCAGGATTTCGCCTTTCGCTTTCATCATCCTGCTTTTACTTTTATATTCCATTCTGTCGCTTTACTTCAGGAACTAAGAGGACGAATGAAGTTGTGTCAGCGCGTGTCGTTAGACCAGAGTGCAACTATTGTTTTGATTTGTATGCTGTTTTTAAGAAGTGTACAAAAAATGTGTACTGTAAAAAAAAACAAAGTTGATGTAAAAGGAGACACGTTTTTTTTCTCTGATGACAAGCAACTGCAAAGACAAAGTCAAAACAACGACTATACGACGACATGAACGAAACAAAATCTTTAGTTTTGACGTGGGAATCAAGTTGACATCAGTCACTTTCAAGGTTTTCTGTAGTACTTCAGCTGGAGTACACAAGATGTGACAAGATGGTTCCAAAATGTATAGCATGCGACAGATTTTTTTTCCAGCTTGTCCAAAAAGGCGAAACTTGTCTTTAGAAAATCAAGGTTTTATGCTTGCAATATTCAAATTGACGCAACTTCAATTTTTTTTTGCAGGTTCATTATGATGTCAAAATTGATTACACGGATCTTTACGCAATGCTCCTCCCAACAACAAATGTGACAAATGAAGGACGTTTGCCTACAAAAGTAGAAAGTTTTCGGTGAGTTCATATTTTTATACGATTTTTAAAATACAATAATAGTAGTTTTTGTAATGTATTTAACATTAATATCCTAATTGGTAAAGAGTACATTTACGTTAAATTACGTTTTTGTGCCCTGCAAAATGCGATTGTTCATCTTCTTGTACGAAATTTTTAAAGCATCAAAGGAGAGGGTATTTCAAAAAGGCTATAAAGGCTAAGCTACAGCCATACGGTACTAATAATACTTTACAAACTGGAAAGTCAAAGGGTAGCAATGAAGATTCTTCTTCGCAATCAACGCAATTTGCAAGTCCAGTCTCCTCTCATGAAGCAGAAGAGGCGGGCGAGTCATTTAGACATTATGGTAATTTGCTGCGCACACAATTAGCCTCTCTTTGTTCCTAATTAGCACCTTGTCTACTTACTTCGTTTCTGTATAGTTTCAAATGGGAAAGCTGGAGTTTGCCCTGTACACATTTTCTGACCGGATGTCAAAATGTAGTTACATTGAAAACGTTTTTAATTTGTATACAGAGTACAGCATTGAAACTGTATATGATTGGAGAGAAGCTTCAGTTTATTGAAGAAGGAAAGACTCGCCTGGAACGAAGTTCGTTAAAGGTTGAAAAGCTGAAAATGTGTAAAGAAAGTGTGGAGAATACTACGTTATGAAATGCACATTTTGTGCCTAAAGGGAAAAGACGAAGGAAGAAACAATGAAATGAGATCGAGATGTGCTCATTTGAACGAAAATCACGGAAGAGTGAACCGTTCAAGAAACTTTGACTTTGGTGTGTCTTTCAAAAAGGGGGTGAGCATTTGAGCATAAGATGCAGAAACGGCTTATAAAATGATTCGAATCCGGAGATAGCCGTAATAATAGTCATAATGATGAGGAGAAGAGAGAGTGAGGATCGTGGAGAATGTGAGTCTAAAACAACCCAAAAGGAAAAGAAGGAGTCAGTTCACTAGCCTACTTCATAACTAAATAAGTGCTTCGGAAGCATGAAACGGAAAGTTTCTCCAGTAAACTTTCTCCGGGGAGACTTACTTGTATGGAAACGTGCACTTTCTCTCTCTCTCTCTCTTTCTCATTCTCTCCCACGAAAACCTTTTCTTCACTAGCATAAGGATTTCCTAGTTTACTTTATACCGGTAGTGATATGGAATGGTTGTGCTCAAATCAAACACATTCCATATAATATGTATTGTATTGTAAAGAACGACTGGGCCACACGCTATAGTGAATTCCATTGCTCACATAACGTAATGCAAAGGTGTAACGAAAATCGAAAAGCTGAAAAAGCGAAGAAATTTTTGGGGTTGACGACATCATTTAGCCGTGCTCAGGCGCTTGGAAAATGTACAAATCCAAGTGCTCAATCATTTTTGTGTTCTCGTGCCAGCGTCACTTCGTCAATGTGACGGTTTGGGAAATATCAAAGTCTGATCTTGTGAAACAGAATGTCATGTTCTTCTCACTTCTAAATCTTGAACTGTTTCACAAAAACAGCAGAGAGTGACGCACGGAGACTAAAATAACAGATTTTAGTTTCTAACAAGTCCGAACGTACTAAAAAAACTTGTTTTGCTTCGAATTGAACGTCACCAGGATATAATTGAATTGAATTGAAGCTCGACTTGAAAACAGGAAGAAGCATCAAGTATCCCCTTTGGCAAATGCATCGTACGTCTGTCTACCGGTGAAATGTCATCAATCAAATATTTACAAGAAGCAACTGTCTCAGAAGGTTGAGTGTACGGAGTTCCCGTGGTCTTCGTCCCCAACGCGACTCCTCAATTCAAAGCTCAGGAGGTTTCGAGTTCAAAGGTAACCGACGACGACGAGGTTTGAAAGACGACTTTCCAAGTGAAAGTCAGAGTTTGAAGAAGGATATGCCAGTAAAAAAAACTATGAGATACTGTATAGTAGTGTAATGACGACAGTTTTTGAAGGGGAGGGAGTCGAACAGTCGCTTGAATGCTAGCAGCTGAGATAACAATATAGCATTCGAATTCGTATTGTGGGAGTTGGAAGATGAACATCGGGTAGTGTAACATGGAACAAGTCCATGGAGCATAATATTGTAACAGTGTATTTGGGATCTTCAAGTTACTCGTTTTTTTTGACAAGATTCAGGACTCCGAGAGAGATTTCATTCTTTCACTTGACTGCCTACTTCCGGGTGACGCCAGTCAAACAGAAAAAAATTCCATTTTTATCCCAACTGGATGAGTAGACCTACTTGAAACGTCCACACTCACGCGCTTCCACTTACTTTGGCGTGTGGATTAGTATTATACTTAGGAAATAGGAACTTGTGTTGTCCTATCATTGCAGCTTGCGGCTCCCTGTGACCACGCAGCTTTAGACTTCATCCTTCATTTGTCCAAGAAATCGGAGTTGTCCTCCAGAAAAGAAATTGCTCAAGAATGTCAAGAAAGGAACGACGCAGGCTGCTTTCTCAAAGTGCCTTCCATATGTCTTCCTGCACTAACTGTTTGTATGGCTGTTATTGACAAATCTCGTCTTTTTCGGTGTTGTTGCTTTCGGTTTCCTCCTTCTTGGTTTGTTACATTTTATGTTCAGGCCATATAAAAAACCCAACTTGCTCATCGTGTTCCCATGTAAGTAACAAAAGACCAGATGGACATTGGTTCTGACTGGTTCATAATTTCAGCCATATGTCGTCGTTGCATTTTTTTCGTACGCATTATCCGAAGCATATTGGAAATTGCGTAGATTGGACAAAACAGAGTGTATTTGTGTGATGAGGATGTCACATTGGTCACGGCTGATGGAAACCACTCAAGTGAAAATGGAAGTTACTATACGACAACATAGACAACTTTTGCCACTGCCAAGATCAAACGAAAAAGAATGTTCGGGGTTTGGGATCTTGAGACCGGATTCAGGATGCGCTCACCCAACCACCGGTTCAAAGAATCGGAATTGTAACTCTACTTCTTCATGGCTAATAATTTATTTCCACTTGCTGTACGATCCTCAGCGAAAAACGGTGGCTTTTTACACTTTGTGCTGGTATAGGGTTTGACTCCGGAGAAAGGTACACACAACTTTTTCATGGGGGGAATGCAAGAAGAAAAACAGGAAAAACGACGCACCCTTTGGGATCTTAGTATTTCATAGCTCTTTCTTTTGTCATTATTTAAATGGTTTATAGTAGTCTTCTTCTCCAGAATTGTTCCGAGAAGCGTTTCTCCACAGTTTTTAGAGATAGTATTTGTTGAAGTCGTAGCCCGGATTTTGAAATTTAAAGCTACACGCTTAGTGAGCACGAAGAAAACCCTGGAAAACTTTTTTGTTCAAAAAATTTTGTCCGGGTGGCTTGGTTTGGATGGAAATTTTTTGAAAAACTGTATGGTTGTTCGTTTTGTGTCTTGGTCTCGAGTCCCAAAATGTCTCATTTTCCCTTTCGTTGATCGTTATCTTCACATTCAGAAAGTTTTTTTTAGAAGAGAAAGCGTTAATTTCTTGTGATGAGCCATCAAAAAAATTTTTCACAAGAATTTTGTAATGAAGACAAAAGATGAAAATTTTTTTTCGCAAAGGATCCTGCGTCAAGTATCATAAACAACTTTTTCATACGTTGAAACATGCGGGAAATATAAGTTAATACTCAAGTTGTCGGATACGGGTACCAGGCAATTTCCAAAGGGTGCACCTTTCCGTGTCTCTAGCTGTGCGAAAAGATCATCAATCAATTGTTTACGGTAGAAGGAAAATGTAATGAAATGAGAAATCACAGCGTGCAAAAACCATCATGAGCCAACAAATGGCATGCCATATCATTCGTGTCATACCGAAAAAAAAGAAAAAAAACCTTAGAAACTTGCTTTCTCCCCGAAAAATCTTGCTCGCTTCCCTTTGCTTAGGATCGAACTTTCCTTTGCGTTGTTGTTGCGGCTTTGCAAATAAATAAAAGTCGGTCGGAAAAAGGATGAATGTAAATGCAAAGACGTAAGACAAATGGGCTCAGTCAGAAACTCTTCAGAAAATGAAATGAAATGAATGAATGTGTCTTGCCAACCCATCACGACCAATAGAACCTAACTCGGCATGGAATATGGAATCACCGCAGTGTAACAGCTCCAATGCGATACTTTTATGCTCGTATCATAAAGCTCCCATTTCCTTTATTCAAAAAAGCTCGCTTTCACTTCACGTCTAAATTATCACTTTCTCTGTCAGTTTTACAGCGTAAAAACATTAAATTCTCATTTCGTATCTTTTTAATACATTTCCTCGTTTATGACAAGAACTGTTCGTCTGGTTTTATTTACCTTTCTGATTTCAATGATCGCAAGTCCATTTGAATAAAGTTTTCAACCCCCTGTCTGGTTCTTTGAGTACAACTTGTCTGAAGGGAAAATAAAACGTTAAATAAATAAAGTTAATCAATTAAATCTAGAATTTCTGTGTACAAATTGTATTTTTTTGTTTTTCAGTGTAAACCTTCCTTGCAGTGGAAGAGTGACTGCTGAAGTACCTGTCGTCATCCGCTTTAATTTCTTCACGAAGCATCCCAAGTCGAATGTGACAGTGAACGTTCGTCGCAAAAAGATTTGCCTTGAAAGAAGTAATGAAAAGTTTTTGTTTTACATAGTATTGACCTTTGACCATTTGACTAGTTCACTTCTGAAATGGCACTCTAACCGATTATTATATTTATCAGATATGGAGCTGAAATCGATTTTTTAAGATTCCTAGCTCACATGACTCACATCACATGAACTTTGCATGAGCTATATTCAAGTCAAAAAAAAGCAATCGTATTAACACGCATGAAGTGCTACGCTGTCATTTTGATCACTCGATCCATGCAATTCCGATTGGCAATTTGATGGTATGATAGTCACTAAAATGTCATGTAAACATAAGACGAAAGTAGGACACAGTTTTTTTTGCTCAGGGGAATTGTACACGAGGGTAATTATCGATTAGAATCTCATATGCCCGCAACGTATTATCGCAGTGTGACATTCGCTCAAACAAACCACACACAGGGAATAAAGGCTTGAAGCATTTTGCGATTAGTATTGACCCAGCTGTTACATTACTCCTCATTTCAGCCAGACATGGCGTTTTGCCGATTTTGCTCATACGAGTGGACGTGGAGTATCCACTTTGCAATGTGGACTCATAGGTATTGTTTGCCAGGCATGGAATTTCGATGTTTTTTTGAATGGGTGAAATCGTGCCACATTTCGGTTTCTTTTGTCATACCCGAAAAACGAGTCAGTCTCATAGTCCCGTATAATTTAGAAAATGGACAGACGGACAAATGTGACATAAACATAAGAATAGTTCAGTATGGCATCCAATCCTCTTCGTCCGTTGGATTAACTAGTGTGTCGTGCATGGCAAAATGACAATTTCTGTAAATAAACCGTCTCCTCGTTCGTAGCATTAAAATTGTTCTTTATGTGGGCGACTGTTGGCTTCAATTGCGCAAAATGACCACAGCATTAGGTTGAATAGGTTTCGATTTTGAGGTTTAATTGGGCTCATTTCTCTTTTATGTATTGGGTTTTGGGTTTTGGTTCTCTGTCAATTGAAGCTCTCATGTGCGGTCTCCAGTGTGCTGAAATGCTCCACGTGGAATCCTAATTCGGACTTTTGCAAAATAAGTACATAAACTTAGACAGGATTGTGGAGTGCATTATCATGTGAAAGCACGGAGAAAGCTAAAAGAACATTAATTTGGTATACAGTGAGTTTATGGGAAACAGGATGGTAATGGTATATAGTTATAGTTCAAGGATATTAAAGAAATGACAAAAACGGAAGCAGTGTGCGTAGGACACTATGAGATTAAAATGGTCGGAGCTTTATCCCCCATTTCTTGTGATTAATGATTGTTCCTGATGGACCTGAATTTGTTGTTTCAGACTTTACCCTCGAGGCGCCCTCGTCGCTGGACCCGTCCTACGAGGACATCCCTTCTCCTCCTCCAGGACTGACCAACAGTTCCCAATTCTTCTTTCCCGACCCAACTCCGAGCTTGTTACTTGCCGGATTGTTAGGTGGTTGTGCAGTCACAGCCTCTGCAGTGTTCCTCACATTTTTCATCTGTCTGCGTCGCAAGCTGGTCCCGTCATCATCTTCAACTCCTTCCTGTCCATCTGATGAAAGTGGATTAGGCAATGGTACAGAACCCAATTCCAACAACTCCAGTCCAGCCTGTCTCCTCCGGCAAGTACAAGCAGATCCAAAGTGGCACAGTGTGTCGTCTTCATCAGGTCCAATTAAGGATAACAAATTTTTATCCAGTGGGCATAATTACAATCCAAATCAAAATTTTAACAACTCCCTCTTGTCACGACCTGGAAGTCGTAACTCTTACGTGACCATTGCAAGTTTCTGGAACGACATTTTCTCTAATGGAACACCAAGAATGAGTAAAGCTTCTAATGACAGTCGCAGCAGTATGGGCCTTCCAGGAACGACAACGACCTTCCTCCCAACCGGAAGTATCAACGCAGCCAACAATATTAAAGGATCCGATGTGTCACCTTACGCATACGCTCATATCATCCCTGTCGCACCCAAACCTCCACCAGTTCCGCAATTGTCTGCTAGCTTAGTCGCAAATTCCAGCCCTAGCAAACATTTGCATCGGTCAGTCCCTCATCAAAATCTACCTATTCCTCCTTCTCTAATTGAATGGTATTCGCAATCATCTGCTATTGGCAGCAATGGAACTCATGGACACATCTACTCTAATCATCTGTACACATTTAATCCTAATCCAAATCCAACATCCAGTCCCTCAAGAAATGCACATGTACAGGACGGAAACAACTCAACGTCGGGGCGATCTGCGAATGAGAGTTTGGTCCAAATCGATGGCTTTCAATGTCGCAAAAATTTTTGCAAGGAATCAAACATTGTTGAGAGATTTTTGTAAACGTTATTAAGGTTTATGGTGCAACGTGCAAGTGTTCATATATATCGTCGTTTGAATTATTTGTGATCACATTGTCAAATAGTTATTAATTTATTTAGAATAGATGACTCAATGTCTTTTTTTCGAACTTTGTTCGTTTTTAATTCATTTTGTTCAAGGAATTAGTCATCGTAAACGTAAACTCGTAAATACGGAACATAAATAATGTTGGCATTTCAGATTAATCGATACGACATACGAATTATAGTTGAACAATCGAAAAACCAAAAAGTAACAATATGTTAAGGGCTTACGATTATGCGATTAAACGGTGTATTGTAAAATCTCGTGTTGAATAAAAATTTAAAATCCACCTTTTAATTATTATGCTTAATATATTAGTATGCTTTGAATCTAATAATTTTGATTAGCTATGTTTGAGTGGAAATATTTATTGAAAAAAATTTAGAAATATGTTTAAAACTTAAAAAATAAAATGTGTTTTTTGACGGTGTTTGCAAACACTTTTTGGTGTTTAGTAACACTTTTTGGTGTTTTTAGTAACACTTTTGCCATTTTTTAAGAAACATAATGTTAACACTTTTGCGATTTTTTCGTAACACACACTCCGAGCCCTATTCATGATATGAAGCATATGAATCACGAATAAGACTTAATGTCCATAGTCCACAAATCTCTCCTTTGCCATCCAAAGTAGTAACAATAAAGTGTGACGAAGGTGAGTCAATGCTATTTCTTTCATTTATTGAATGCAGTTTAGAATTAATCGAATAAAAACATTTTTTTGCTGAAATTACTACTTCATTACATCAAACATAGGAAGGGAATTTTCTGCTGAAATTACTACTTCATTACATCAAACATAGGAAGGGAAATACAGAAAAATACGGGAAGAAAATCAAAAACAGGTACAATAGTAATGTAACATTGCAATCTCTGAAATCAATCAGTAATCAAACTGCTCAGTGTGCTCAGAGTGATCGATTACCTTGTATTCATTACCTCGTTTCACTGTTACTCTTACTGTTGCCCACCGTATTTAAAATCTAGGAAGAATGGCAACGAAAACTGTCATTGCTGCTATTATCCTTCTTCCTATAATTTTGTTGTTGATTACCAAGGACCAGGTTGATGCGGTATGAAAAAACTTCATTTATTTTACTGTACATAAAATCTTTGAATCTAGCTGGAATGTGTCATATACACTGGCAAAGTCGTAATATTGAAATAATTGCAACTTGTGTATTAAACTTTTATAATAATAGGCATTGGCTGTTCCAAATGCCCCCGAAAATCTTAATCAAGAAATGCTGGATGATATAATTGCTGAATATCAACAGAAAGAAGATTTCGACCCGAATGACAAAACCTTCAAAAATATATCATCTCGTAATATCAAAATTACAATTCAATGATCAATTTCATAAAAGTCATAATTTGCCAATTATATGTGGTATTTCTGGTTTTTCAGTTGCTAATCTTTTTAACCTGACAGCAGCGTTGGCAGGTGCTCCGAACAACACTGCTGCTCTAACATTCATTCCATTAATTACAATACTCTCCGGCATCTTGGGATAAAAATTAGTTTATTACTAGGAAATTAGATATTTATGTAGTTGAAACATCAAGTTTTAGGGAAACGAGATGATTAAAGTACTGATTTTTTGACCTTTTAGTTGTAAGGCGCAATCCGATTTAGCTCGTATAGGACGATTTTGTTACGCTTATCTAGCATTTTAATGTAATTTACTATAAGCTCAAAATGTAAATAAAACCAATAATGTACAATCCATTAGTTCTGTTCACAACGTTACTTCCGGTTACAAATTGCTTAATGCATTCGTAAACTTTACGAAATTCAGGTCACGAGAACTTGTCCAGGAAAAATTTCCCACAAATTCTGCCAAATAAAAAGGGGATCTTGAAACTGTGTTGCAAGTCAGTGTGTTCCTCAATTTCGTAGTGAAAAGCATTCATTCATTTTTTTGCAA
>JABASF010002746.1:0-13107 GCA_019776145.1 Harlomillsia oculata
GTTGTACCCGTCAGAGAACATGAAAATAATACCGATGTGTATTTGTATTGGTATAGTATAGTACATGAAAAACGATTCTTTGTATGACTCTTTATCTGTGTAATTGTCGTGATCTGTGCCCCAGGAGCTGATACTTCACTTTTTCCTCCGGTTCCAGAGACAGCACATAGAAACTGGCATGGTGCTAATATAAAGTAGATAATTTAAGTGTAACGTTATGTCTTTATTAATAATATTATTACGTAACCTATACCTAAGATCAAAAGATGCGTAGTTTACCTGCATATGAAGTAACAAAAAGACATGCAACAACGACGATGATGAGTTTCATGATGCCGAGTTTCAAGAAGCGTTAGTTATTCTTGAGACTTTGCTAATGAAATGGGACTGGGAGATTGGGACTAACACACAGCCTATTTTTCTTACTTAAAGGGAGCCACTATCACCGTTAATTGACAGAGAGTCATACAAAGAATCGTTTTTCATGTACTATACTATACCAATACAAATACACATCGGTATTATTTTCATGTTCTCTGACGGGTA
Organism: Harlomillsia oculata; assembly: GCA_019776145.1. NCBI lineage: Eukaryota > Metazoa > Arthropoda > Collembola > Entomobryomorpha > Oncopoduridae > Harlomillsia > Harlomillsia oculata. The sequence goes on from JABASF010002746.1 coordinate 547, forward strand.
CAACTTAAGATTGTCCAATGTTTTTGTACAGTCACTACTGATAAATTGGGAACGGAAAGTTCCGCAGCGAATCCAGCTCAAAGTCCTTCGCCGACGCCGACCTCGCCTGCTTCCCCGGGAACAAACCTAACGCAAGCAAAACCGATGCCAGCATCCCAACCTCAGTCCTCGACTTCATCGTTGTCAAGCACTGATAGTGCCAATGGTGATTCTGGTTCTAATTCTGATTCGTCCAATAATGATTCCAACCCTGCACCAGCAACTAATTCTGATTCTAACCCTGCACCAGCAACTAATTCCGATTCTAACCCTGCACCCGTAGCTAATTCTAATTCTAATAACCCTGCACCTGCAACTAATTCCGATTCTAACCCTGCACCCGTAGCTAATTCCAATAACCCTGCTAGTTCCAATTCGAGTTCGGGTTCCAGCACAAATTAACGGCAAAGAGACCTGAAAGATATTTAAGATTCTGAAGAAAGTAAAGAATACTAAGAAATTCTTCTAAAGTCAGTTTACAATTTTGATCAATGAGAGCAAATCCATTATTTTCGCTAGCACGTTGGATATTCTAAAGAACATGATTTTGAATCTGTGCTCCTGCTCACCTATCATTAATAAACTAAAAGTTAGGATATCTTATCAATGAATTTTTGTTTTGTGTATGCATAATATAATAGTATATTACCAAGAATTGTAATAAAAAATAATAAATAATGAACATTGATTATTTATAAACAGTAAATAATGAGATGAGATAAGTGTTCTTTGTCACGTTATTTTAATTATTATGGAACGTAATATTCCATGGATTCGTTACAATGTATGTACGACATGGATTTAATTGTAAATGGTTTGAAGATTAGGAAATGACCTTAGTTTAATACAATGACCTCAGCCTGAAATTTCCAAATGGACAACTCTGGAAATTCAATGATCATTAAGCTCATAGATTTTCAAGAACAGCGGAAATTCGTGCTATGATATGTGCCATAATGAACTATAATGACCACGATAACATAAACTACAAGTGACTCATTCATCTCAAAGTCGATTTGACCGTCGCTGCGAAACGCGACTTCTGTATAATTCTTAACGGGAAGCTTAATTGCAGAGATAATGCACACAACATATAATTCGTTTCCTTTCACTTTCAATGCGGATCTAGTCGGAATCTTACGTGCTACATTTGACGCAGAGTGAAAATGAGTTTGATATTCCTGTGTGTGATTTTACTTTTCGTCATATGGAGAGCATCTGCGATTCCATATTACAGTAAGATAAATAGATTGAAGATGACAAGCAATAAATTATTATTCAAACATTGTCTCATGTCATGTCACATTTTATTTTCATTTAGGAATTGAAATAGACGAAAACCGGCCCGTTATTCGCGTACCCCGACTGGATTCAAAAGCTTCAAATATGAATCGCATAGTGTACATTGACGATAATCCAAAGAATAATATGAATGCGCTGACAATACTTCAGTCTCTTAGTAGTTCAATGAACAATCAAAAGCAGCCCATGGAAATTCTGATAGTTAAACCCAATCAAGTCATATCACTACGAAGTGATAATCGTTGTCGATTTCCGGCAAATATTTTCCAAAAACTTGAACTATCGGCTCCCAATAGAAAACCTGTCACCGTTCCTCTTTTGACGCAATACCCCACGGATGAAGGAAGTAAATCTGCATACGATTATGTTGACAAGGTTAAGACGAAAGTAAAGGATGTGGTTCAGGTTTCCCCGTTCCAAACGAATGCAGTAGGTGGAAAAGATGATGGCGATCGTACACTGGATTTCCCAGCCATGAAAGAAGTCCCGTCTACTAAACCCACATTGACATCTTCGATACAACCAAAAACCGAAGATTCATCGGAAATCTCAAGTCCGTCAATGGAGACTTCTACAACTACTACAGCTACAGCACTAGAAGCACCGTCCACGCCCATTCCAAATCCCAGTTTAGCACCTGCTGCTGGTACTTCAGAGACTTCGACAACTCCAGCACCGGAAGTAACGTCCGCATCCACTCCATATTCCAGTTTGACACCTTCTGATATACCACTGGCAACGGAAACTCCAGCACCGGAAATAACGTCTGCATCCATCTCAGCTTCCAGTTTGACATCAACTGATACACCACTGGCTTCTGAAACTCCAGCACCGATCACGGACACCGAAGCGACGTCATCTGTGTCAATGCCATTGCCCACAACTACACTTCCCCCACTCCCAGTAGTGACACCACCTCCCGTGCAACCTAGTCCAGATTTAAACATAAATTCACCAAACGCTGTTGTCAGCGATAATTCGCCAATTGACATGGGTTAGACAATTTATGTACACTTTCGTCAGAACCACCACTTTATCGCACGTCGACTTTATTAATAATTCCATCTCGCCTAATCTATTAATAATCTAAATGTGTCATGTTTTATAAATATAGGTAAAAATGTGAACTCGCCCAGCGGTGTAATAACTCACAACAAAGGCGGTCAAGGTAATATAATGAATACTTTGTTTTAAACGACCTCCAGAACTACAGTAAAAAGTTCGTGTCTGCTTCACGAGCTTGAGTGAAAGTAAATTATATAATTTAATCTTTCGATTTTAGCTTTTAACGTCAACTCCCCCGGGGCTGCCATCACAAATAACGTCGGCGGACCAGGTATACATTAACTGGGTTTGAATTTTCTGAGTCTAATAAATGATAGACAAATGTAAGTAATTAACTACACATTTGATCTTGTCGATTCAAAAGGTATTGTGCGTCAAAATGTCAATTCGGCTGGAGGAACGATATCCAACAACTACATTCAACCTGGACTTACTGAAGGAGATGTTAATAGTTATGTGGCAAATCTTTTGTCTTCAATGGGTCTTGGCTAAAATAAAACAATATAGCACATTAGCAGTAAAATGTTCTTCATCTTTTGCATTATTTGGTTTGATTTGCCGATTTCATTATCTGGTCAGTAAGGGTTTAAGACATCTATGAATTAGGAAAAAACTCATAAAGTAGAACGCACATACATGAACGTTTAAATTCGGAGTTCTTGACGCGTGTCCTATTTAACTGTAATCAAATTGAAGGATGACAAGCCGCGCACAACTGAACAATTAGAAAATAAGGACTCATATTTCCCAAATGAGCATCCTTCCAGTAAAGTCATTAAGAGATATACTGGTCTTTTCAGAACCTAATCGCTTCCAGAAATCCCTCACAAATTACGGACTAAAGATTTTATACTGGACTTGGACTCGAACTCTGTCGTGACATTAGTGCTGATTGCAGAATTTACCAGTCTTATAAATTAGAGCTCGAGGACATACAATTTAGTCGTGTTTGAAAGCAAGTGACAGTAACAATCAACAGGATCTTAGCGTTCGTGAAGCTGAAAATCATGAAGTTTCTTACTTTAGCTGTTTTGTTTGTTGCTCTTTTCGCAACTATGGTCCAATGCAGCCCAGGTAAATTAATAATACAGTACCAAGTTCGATTGCAAACATGTATCTAAAAAATTCGTTATAAGTTCGTCATAATTATAATATAAGTTCACTATTGTTGTCTAATAGTTCGCCGACAAGTGTTGTCAGCATTCTCAGGAGCTGGTGGACACAGTGAAGTCAATGCTCCGGGGGCACAAATTGTTTTTCCCAACAAATTGATTACTCATACTCGTAAGTTGACTAATGTTGTTCTTCATAACCTTCAGAAGTTCAGACGTCTGACTATTTTGAACAATTAAATTTTTTATGAAAACAGATAAAGTCGACTGCGTACAATGCAACGTCAATTCACCAGGAGCAAGTGTAGCTAACAACAGAATACATTAAATTTAATACTACAGGAAGATGGATCCACGTCATCATTGACGAAAAGTAATGCACAGTTTATTTCTGTTTGTAATTCTACTTGATTTTAATGATTGGAATAAAATGAGTTGGTGATTTAACGACATTTTCTTTGCTTTATACTCTAATAAAAACTATCTTTACTTTGCTTAAATTCTGGACCTTGAACCATTACATCAAGAATTTTTACAGAACCTTATGCTTTGAACTTTACATAAGGATTTGCTATTTTATTATTTTATTTTTCATGTTGATCTAATCAGATCAGAATTTAACATTACTAATTCAAACTCTAATAAACCAAATTATTTATGCTTGAAATTGAAATAGAATTAAAAGCTATATAAAACAACTCAAATTCAACATATACTCCGATCCGATTCGTCAAAACTCTGTAAGATTGAAATAAGCAACTAAAATTACTACCTCGTGATTCTAAGAACTCTAAAACAATTAACGAACCAGAATGCAACTATAAACCAGCCTCACCGTTCATGTATTGAATTAGCCAATTTCATTTGATCATGAATAAACTTTGCCAAATAAAAACCTTGGCTTGGGATTGGCATTGAATATGGGAATGGGGGCACAGAAAAGAACTCTTCCATACCCAGGAATTTGAAGGGCACATTCTTTCATGTTATACTTGTGGCTTGCATGAAAAAGTTAAAAATTGATGATGGGAAGAGACGGGGAATATTAAAGGGAACCTTTATATGTTTTTAAAACTTTTAGTTATGATCCTGATGATTTTTGTATGATGATTTGATAAAATAATAGAAATGTAAGTAAGTGATCGCTGAATCCTGTCGTTTGCCTCAACCCTTTCTACTTTCCCGGAGACGGTGGTGGAGAGGGCAAGTCCTCTGGTGTTGCACCTTGTTTCACAGCTTCATTGTAATCCGGCGGCGGTGTTTCCAATTTCCTGGCACCTTCATGAAAAAGCTCAGCATTAATAAAAGTACCCAATCCCAATCATGATATTGATATCTGAGCATTCAAATCAATGCTTATGAATTATTGGCATTACTTCTGTGGACGTAAATAACCCTTGCTGCATCGCTTGGACTAGCATTTGTGGCTTCAGTTCGAGCAGTATTTTCATTTTCATCGCCTGGGACCATAACAATATGACCAGGCATTGCACAATGAAGCACTATACCGGATGCTGTAAAAAAGGGAAGTTGCTACTATTGAGAAATTAATATTTCTAGTATGAGTTACGCGTGGCGATTAAAATGATCAATTACAATTTCCACGGTAGAATCTTGATCGTGCCTGTTGTTGACGATTGACCTGCTGTTGACGACGGATCTTGCAAAACCAGATAATCACAATGATACTGACCACGAAGAAGATACCTGCCAGCATGAAACCTATGATTGCCAGTGGTGCTCCAGCACTAACAATTTCAAATTTAGACTGTGGTCCATTAGAAGAAGGAGTTTCATTACGCTTATTGACATTGCTGTTGCCAATGAAATGTGTATTCGACATGTCAGGGTGGTCGACGCGATTATGATGGTTCAAAATTGTCCCATTCGGCACACTTACTGTAACTCGGGATGGTTTCTCTTGCCTTGTTTTCACCATTCAAAATAATGCCATCCTTAATAAATGTTACTTGTCCAAATTGCACTTTTAAAATAAAGAAAAAACTAAGATAAACTTACTGGTTGTGATGAGGATACAGATTGTTTTTGCTAGGCGGCTCGTCCCCGCCCCCGCCAGCAGTATAAGTTGGAAGCGTCTTCAACACTACGACGAGAAGCGTCATATTAAATAAAAAGCCGAAAAATAACATAATTGCAATTGTCACTGACTTCGCCGTTTTGGTATATATTTGACTCTTAACGAGTCCGAAACCCTTTAATAAATGGCTTGGACGTAATTCACGTAATACTTTTTCAATGTGTTCGATTTCTTGGAAGATATGAATAGGCAATGGATATAAATATATGATTCCAAGAAGGTGTTCAACGTTCTTGTTCACTCGCTGGTCTTATAATCAAAACGTATTGCGCAATGACAAAGGCGCCTTCAACAACGACTACTTCAACCGACTTCTAAGAACAATGTAAAGTCGTAGCCAAAAACAATATTAACTGGTTGAAAGTTGTAAAGTTCACAATCGCGCATAAAAATGATGTCACAGAACGATAACGTAAACATATAAACCGAATTCATATGAATCGTTGTATGCTTTTAATGTAGTGCTTGAAATTCTCATCTTAATTGCCAGTGAAAACAATAAAATACAGCACTCGAGTCACTAGCAGTGTCTTAATATTATTGCATTCCTTAACAGGGCTCAATAGAATTTGATATGCCGTCGTAATAAACTAGAAGCTCAAAATGAAGCGAACTGAATACTTTAATTTAATCAGAATTTAATCGGAGAAGATAGTATTTATTATCTTAAGAAGGTATATATGTATAATTTGTATAATATAGCAGAAAGAACATAAGAACAGTTATCTTCTACCAGTCAATGTCTTTACAAAGCATTAAAATGACATCAACACCATGCAAGATGGATTTTTCAAGAAAAAGCTAAGAACTGTAACTTTTCAATATGAAACGAACCATAGCGTCACTACATCTTGATTGACCGAAGTGCTGTCCGATGTCCGATCCTGTAAAAAGCATTTCTTTTTATCTTACAGTCATCGAATGTTTGAAGGTATCGTACACAAAATAAAGCATAAAAGTACGAACTTTCTATGATAACAATTGTCGAACGACCGCTTTAGCCTTTCCAGATTTGTTGTACACGTACAAAAAACATAGAGAACCTAGTGCAATGCCGATAAAACCGCAAACAACTCCACAGAACGCATATAAAATTATCCAATAGATTTCTGCTCCGCTCAGCCCAGTGGTAAACTCTACTCCGTTAGAATTGACTTGAAAATTCATGGCCGGGTCACTATGAGTGAACAAAGGTGGTTTGAGTACCAGAAATTAAAATATTTTAATGTTCATAAGAAGGAACTCACCTGCCAAAGAGGTTGGAAATCCTGTCAATAATATCGCTGCAAGAACCCGTAATTGCTGATAGTAATATTATCGTGAAGAAAGCTACCTTTCGACTGCTTATAGCCATTTTTCAAGAAATTCAGTTCCAGTTAATGAGCAAGAGACTTTGTGGCAAAATGCAGAGCAATGGTTGAAAATGATTTAGAAAGTCTTTCTCGTACTGTATATGTAGTCGATACTCAAATATAAAAGACTCATTTCAGTGATTTCTAATTCAATAAATTCCCTTTTTTATGATTAAAGTGATTTAGTGCCTTCAACTTTCAGTTTTCAATGTCATGTTTTGTCGGTAGGTCGTGAATATTGGCATTTGAATTAATTGCAATCGTTCTATTTTAGTATTGTGCTATTTCAGATTTTATAGGATCCCAACTTTCCAAACCAAATTCCAAAGCATTCCTCTATGTAAACATACAATTGATGCCAAATAAGCTTAACCTGAGAATTGTTTTAACCATAATCAATGATGAATCGCCATAAGCTTACGGCTTATCAAACGTTTTTAACTATTGAATAAAATGAATGTTAGCTGAGTGGGGCTGAATGAATTCATAATGATTTTCAAAATTGAAGAATAGGAAAAGCCTTAATCCTTTTGTTTTCCAGGTTCGTGCGGACCGATCATTTGTTCACCTTTAGAATCAATGAAGTGATCGGGAGGGTTGCAGTCCGACTATCCCGTTGTGCTCAAGGGATGAGAAGGAAGTGGCTGACTCGACAGTACTTCATGTCTCATTGCCCTTTTTACCCGATTCATGCACCTATACGATTTCTAATAAAAGTGTAACAAGACCTTCGTGAAATGCTACAGGCCACGTATAGGGTGAAGTAAGGGACAGACTTTACTACTAGAAAGCTTACACGTAACGGGGTAATCCGTGTTGTGTTGTTGCCATTGCTCGTGTGTCATAATATCCATAAAGTAATGTGATGTGATGGGCAATAGGCAATAATCAACTCGGTATGGTACATATTGTAACTGTATCACAGTTAGTCTCAATGAGTTTCGTTGCGGGTTAACATGGAATAGAGGGAAATTACCCCGAACCCGACTCGACAGTCGGAAGTGAGACTGACTGAACTGCGAGATGATAGAAATGAGCCATGTGCCGTTTCACTACCGGGTTTTTCTTCATCTATCAGAGCGTCAAACAGTTTCAGTTTCAGTAGACATCTTCAGTCTTGATCGCTATCATTGAGAGTGAAACTTATGGAACTTTCACTTGAATAGATACTAATGAAAATTAAGGATTTCATTTAATATCGTAGTTCATCATTCTCACAATACATAATAGTCATCATGCTTCAAGCGAAAGTCACAATGAATCTTTCACCAGAAGCTCGTAAAACGCCTTCGAACCCCAGAGACTTTTTTGCAAAATTGTACGAAAGTGACTCAACTGATAAATCATCAATTTCCACTCACAGCCCTTCATATCGACACCAAAGTATATCTCAGTCGGTCCAACAGGAGGACGATTATAGTGACAAAAGTGATAGTGAAGAACAAAGAATTTCGAAATCTAAAAGTGAATCCCTTGCTTTAATAGGATTTAAACATCCTTACGGATACCTGGGAGCATGTTGAAACTGACGCTGTCGGATTGAATTTATCAATGGCTAATTTCCCAACCATTGCCCCACTGCACTCGGCACCTTGGACGATGGCGAATATTCATGCACCTAAAAATCAGCCGAATAATCCCCCTGAAGAATCTCTAGATATGATTCCTACAAGAAGCTTTGGATCAAGTTCCTTGTGGCCAAGTTCCATCACACAATTACAATGGAATTTTATTCAGCAGCTGTCAAACTGTGCTGATGCCAACATTCCTCCTGCGTTGAATGGGTTCTGTAAGTGCATCTTTGGTAATTATAAACAATTCTTGGTTATAAGTACATACATCCGTTTTATTTTTTGAAGCCCTTATGGGGTAACGCGATACATGACAAGCTCAATTTTATAGTAATTTTCATTTTCCCCAACTCTTTTACGACGTNATGACAAGCTCAATTTTGTAGTAATTTTCATTTTCCCCAACTCTTTTACGACGTTGCGGGACGAACTTCATCAGAGTTAACGTAACAAGCTTTTAGAATGCGTATCCCCTCATTACAACAGGAGTGAGCATTATATTTGTTCAAAATGGTATCAAAATACTAATGCAATGAAAATGAGTATGGGCGAGGTTGCCCTCTCCAAATTATCTTTATGAGCCCTTGAGGGATACATTATTAGACTCCCTGCCTTGGGTGCACGTGTGATAATCTGTAATTAATTGAAGGCACGCAACCGCTACTTTTACACCCTGTGAACCACATGCCCCAATTATACCGTGAAGTAATAAACTATCAAAGTAAGATGACCTGAAGTAATCACACTGACAATTAGACTCGAGTCTATTTAGCTTTGAACAAATGGTATTGCAGTCTTGCTATAGCACAGTGAATAGACGCACATAAATAAACGGAATGAGAATTGAATGCATGAAATTACTACTTTTTCTGAAGCATGTGGCTATATTACCTGTATTTTAATATGCTTATAAAAGAAGCAAAAGAACTGTGTTTACCGTCAGGATACGAACTAACTGAAAATGAACCCTTTTCGTAAGTAATAGAATTATGAGAACAACCATATTGCACCGTTTCAAAAAATAATGAATTGGAGGAGTGTGTGAGCAAATTGGTCAGCCATGAGAAAGTGGTCAAACAGAAATTTGGGTGTAAACTCTTTGAGTGAGCCGAAACACGACATCACATCTTGTCATGAGACAGGCTTTCCAGAAACTTACATCTTCACCTAACTTCGCATGTTACATGTGACCAATGTGTGTGCACGTTGGTTGTTTCTCATAATACAAACGATATGATTTTTACTTCTCGAGAGCATCAACAAATAGTATTTTGGAGGTTCATCAAAATTAGTTCGTTAATCGATTATATATACTTGTTTCGAACTTTCTTTCTCTAAGTATGCTTATACAGTGTTCAGTCAAATGTAGTCTTTTGTGTTTTTCAGTTTTTCAAAGGCTCGTCTTTCTTTTCCACTTTTTGTCTTCAAAAGCAATCTTCCAGTTAACTTTGTAAATGTTGTGTGTAGTTTCGAGATACACCTTAAAAGATATTCTAATAAAAAGTTATTAGCAAAAATCACGCAAACGTTATCGAGCACGATGGTTTCCTTCAATATCCCATGATTCTCATTCTAACCCGGTAAGGATTACCTTGTGGTTATACAGAATTTATTTTGAAATCTTCCATGAATCCATACGAATTGCACTGAGAACCAAAATGATGTGCGTGTGATATTAAAAATGTGTTTTCCAGTCTTCTGGAATAGAGAAAGGAAATGGGCGACTCCACTGATTAATTGTGCATTCATCACTTCCTCATTTGTAGAAATCATTTGAAGCCGAAACACGCAGGTAGTAAAGGTGCGTCCTGGTACCCTGGAAGACTTGTACAACGTGCAAGGGTTACACTTAATAGTTAATCTCCAAGGGTGGTTGTTGTTGGACTTGTCTTGGCTCATCGGCCTGATGCACATGTTCCCACAATTGTGTATAAAAGATAATAGCGTAATAGCCTTTAGTTGTGCGGTTGGCCTTTAGTAAGGGATCTTGTATTGAAAGTGTCAAAATTGACTGATCGTTTTGTATATTCCATCTTCGTTTGACACTTCATCATTAGTTTTGAGCTTCAAAAACTAGAACGCATCACTTATACAATGAAAAATCTTCTGGTACTTGCAATCAATTATTATACGTGTTGAATGTTGTTCAGTTTAGTATGAATCTTTGAATATGGATGTTTGTAACGCCGTAAATCTCAAGTTTTGAAAGGTACTTTTAAGAATATTTTAATAACCCTCAGATCCTCCGATGCTTTGTTTGTTATCAATATCAATCTTATCAAGCGTTTACCGGGAGTGTTATTTTTGTAATAAAAACTCTCATGTCTAATCTCTTCTTCATCAAAACCAGAGAAGAGTTCAATTTTTTGCTGAAAACAAAAGCTTCAAAATCAAGAAAGGTGTAGGAACCACGACCACGTTCTAGCAGCTTCTTGGCTTCCTCATATGTTAATCTGATGATGACAACAATTAGAGCATTTTTTGTGACAACAAGAAACGTAACGTAACGGGGTTCTGACGATGAAAATAAAAGCTGATTTATGTGCATGTCCAAAAAAAATGAAACCTTAAGCATGCGTTTTGAAGAGTTTGATTTTGTTTGGATTTGTCGTGTTTGTTATTGTTTTCCAAAAAGGTTCCTGAAGTTCCTGAAAAGGCGGATGGAAACCTTTAAAAACGTTACAAAACAAATCATGAAAAATGATACCCCTTTGCATTTTTTGTTTTCTAGTGACGAGACGACGACGACGCGATGGCAGAGTAAGAAGACAAAGAACTACGTTCAGCAATGATCAGACTCTTGCATTGGAACTGGAATATCAAAGAGCTGAGTACATTTCCAGATCAAGAAGATGTGAATTGGCGCAAAGATTGACATTGACGGAAACTCAAGTAAACAAATAACGGACAGATTAAATTATTAAAGAACTGTATCAGATTAAACATTCTATAGTTAATGGTTTCAATTGAAATTCCGTATTCCAGATCAAAATTTGGTTTCAAAATCGTAGGGCTAAGGATAAACGACTGGAGAAAGCACATGTTGACCAACAAGTCAGGTAACCGTTCCATAGATATTACTTTTCTATCTTTAATACGGTACATTTACAGAAAGAAGCACTATAGCATTCCAATTTTACAATAGAATAACAACGGTGAGGTGTAAGCGTCAAATCGGAATTCGTCATTGTGGTTGGACAAAAATGAGTTGGCAATTTTTTCATTTATTGTTATTACAAAGGGGTTAGGAACAACATGTGTAACATGAAATATCCATTTGGACATGCTCCATTACTTGATAACATGAATACAAAGTTTCCGATCATGAGAAATCATCATCACCGTTTGAATCAATTAAGTATCCACATCAGCATACAGTTCATCATCCTGCTTTTCAAAGGGTCATTTGGTCTCATACGACACATCAGTCATGCAAAGGGAAGGATATGGAACACACTACATTACAAAATACAAAATACAAACTAACAATGGATGAGAAAGGGATTTGTGCCTACGACTACTACTTCCGCTTACGTCCGTCCGCGTCCCCTTTCGCATCATTGCATGTCGTTTGTCAAATCATGTCCGATTGGAAAGATAGTGAGACTCCCTGTTGATGTATTTCGTAAACATGTGTACCCAATTTGAACTTTCATTAGGATGAAATTGAACTATATCTGATGGTAATGCATCACAGGATAGAAAATCATACCCGAAGACAGTCAATTCATAGTTTCATTTATTAACATTTTGCAGGTGCTTAGCGTCAACGCTTTCTGGTTGCGGATTCTCTCCATCTGCTGCGGCATTGCCTATTGGACCAGCATCAATTCCAAACCAAAACATGGACAACAACAACACAAGTCCTCAAGGCGGACTTCTTCCGTTTTTGTCTTATTTGCCCTTTTCTGATCTCGGAACCGTTATGGATAAAAAATTAAAATACTAAATTTATTTAATTTAAACATCTTATTGTATTTGAATTTTGAAGACGACACCTGAAGTTCTTCAAGTTGGTTCAC
>JABASF010002747.1:0-13107 GCA_019776145.1 Harlomillsia oculata
ATATGTATGTGCAAAGGTTGCTTAAGACAATTGATTACCGATTTAAATAATCAACCTCATATCAGATTTCACAAAAACTGGAGAGCATGCATGTGGATAAAGTGGATCGAGCGAAAAGGCGTGGTGTCCTTCTGTCCTACGAAACTGTAATCTCGTACATCACATCAAATGTATATACTGTTATTTTTTCGTAGCGTCTGTAACAAATAAACGAGGGATGTCGTCCACTTTCCATATCTTAGCATTAGAGAATGAAAGTAAAAGCAAGTGCACAAGTGCAGAGAATGCAGACCCAATGGAACACATTTGAAAGAACAGAACGACAACACATACAAACTACTTAAACGACTTGACTCGAAATCTGTGTAAGAATTTTGCCGTGAACGCCTGTCTTTAGCACGTTGGTAATCTGTAGGCAAGTGTACGTGCACTCGCTTGTCAACTCTTATCACTTTGACGTGACATTTACTACAGTTTATTATACAGGAAGGGAATCCTGTTCAGGAATAAATGTCGCACTTACTCGACATCAATTTCATCTTGGGTCAGACTTTATTTCGTCAAAGGTGTTACGAGTAATCTGCGGCCACTCTCTTCGCATCTCAAAGTAAGCAGTATGTGAGACTTTAATGGACTTGAGAGTGTTGAAGTGCTCACAGTGTCCCGAGAGATTTGCCCAGTCCTAATAGAATGAAATAGTGTTAGATACTGCTCTAAGAAAGGCTGAAAGTCTTTACTAATGTTACAAGCTCCGTTTTGTACCAAATGGAAAAAGTATACACACTGTTCCCTTCTTTTGACGCTGACTAAAAGTTATATCTTGATACAAGGTCGTTTGAGGAAATCAAGTGGGCCGACTCTTGAGGAAGATCCGCTTTCCAATTAATTTCCTTTCTATCATCAAAATATACTCCTTCTTTCCGGCCAGACCGACTAGGACTTGTCGCCGGTCGCGCTATGATTATCACAATGTTATCTAGATTGTCTGTGTAGTTTTCTCTCAACCTTAGTACCGTTGGGTTGCGTTGTCTTAACATACACCCATGTACGAACTATAAAGAAGAAGACGACGTGACGTGACGTGTTTCTCGTTTCTCCCAACAGTCGGCAAAGATGGTCCAAAGAAGATAACATATAAAATGCATATATAGAGGCATTATTTTACTAGTTATTCACATTCGCTCCATTTAATTGAACGGGATAATGATTAGTTCGTTCTCGTTTGATACGCGGTCAGGAGTCAGAAACCAAGGAGAGGATGAAGAGGAGAAGACTGCACTCAAACTTTTTTTTAAAAGGAATACAGTAAACATTTCTAACACCGTCTGACCAGATTACAGACAACCGTGCAAGATCCAGTAATTAGTATAATCAAAGGGGAACGCCAAAATGCCAAAAACAAAGGGAAGGCAAGTTGAAGCCGACGACGTGGCAAGACATGAGTACAAATGGAGGACTTGACTCCTCGTTTACCTGTTTTGTTTATAGAACCCTCAGCGAGGAAGGTGGAGTGGATTGGAGTTGACGTGATGTGCAGGTAATAAGTCAACGTATGCCCTTTCCAAACTGCTCTCACTGCTCTCCCACTTGACTCGTTATCGCTTCAACTCAACTTCGGATTGATTTATGAGAGCAACCACAGTAAACCACTTCGACCAGATCAACTGCGTCACTTGCACTTGACGCATTCTTCACAAAAGTCATTCCTGCAGATTTTTTTTTACCTATTGGCACGTTTGTGAATTTATTGTACGATTAACTTTGTCTTTTCTCCTCTCTCCGCTAGTCACTCGCGTTTTGCATATCGCATAGGAAATGCTCGCATTCTTTCCAAGAAAAAATCTCGTATAAAAAAACACTGGTGCAATTTAGATTATACACAACTGGACTTGTGCAAATATTTTTGCAAAAATTATCATTACGTACTTCTTATTATGCATGCGCGCATGCAAAAAATTATCCTGTAGAATTTCAATTGGCAAACAATAATAGACCGTTATACTGAAAATGTGAAAGTACGGAATGCAACATTCTGTGTTCTCTAATTCCCAAAACCCAGAGAATGTCTTCGCTATTTGCTTGCAAAATCTGTTTGTAAAGTAGGGCATTCACTGCAAAAATGTTAACGGTAGCGGTCACTTGTCACGAATTTAGTACTGCAATAGAACCGCATAACCCCACTACTCACATTGACCAAATAACATAACAAGTCGAGCATAGAACAAAGACAAGACGAAACTGTTGTAGAATAAAAAAAAATACTTGTTAATTCAATAGCAGAAATTTTTTTTAATAACATAACTGTCAAGTTCATTATCTGGATAGAATAAATAAACATGAAGGTATATAGTCTGTCAGAAAATGGACAAAGTACAACACATCAAATCACACGTCATCAAAGTAAGAAGGGGTCAGGAAATCATATTGTCAAGCCCTTGACGGATCCAGTCTTGCTGAGAATGGCATTTCCTGTCGACAAAACTCCAGTTAAGAAGGCACACAAGATCCCATTTAGTTAAAACTCACAGGACCACTTATTACCTCAGCACCGCAAGATTAAAAAACAGTTTCGCTTCACACTTTTTCGTCGTAGTTCCCATGTCTGACCAAACTGCTAGGAAATCACTTTTCCCTCATCGCTATAACACACTACACACAAGCTCCCATTTGAAGCATCCATCCTTTACACTATTGCCATAATAAGATCAAGAAGCGTTTCCTCACTTACTACAATTTTCTTACAATTTTTTTTACTTGCCATTTCCACCTCATATATCATGTAAATGTGCTTTTCAAATTGCTTTCCTCAAAGGCGATTACGATTACAGTCTTCTTTCCATTCCGTACACACTGCTACTTTTTTTCTTACCAAAGGTCCAATTTCAAATTGGTTTCGCGATCATATAAAAATGTAGTATTGACTGCATGCAGCACACAAGCATAAAAGGCACAAGGAGGCACACCGTGAAGAAACGATGAAGAACCAAAGTCTCAGCCGGAGAAGAATGAAATTACTATTCTAAAATATTATAGAAAAACACTTGGTCTTTTTTATATGGGGGATACCAACACTGAACAATGTCAAGAACCGCAGACAACAACGTCGACAGCTTGGCAACCCAATTTTTCTGGAGCTGGTGCTATTGTCGAATTCTGTCAGTTTATAAGTTGTAATGTGTGGCAGTGTGGCTTTTGGCCACTGTTGTGTGAAGAGCACATGGTTCATGGGTGACCAATGACCACCACAAAATATTGTGTGCATGATATGATACATTATACTCATTTTCGTAGTGAAAATACGGGCATATCAATTTATGGTCCAGAAAGTGTAGTAGCAGAGTAGGAATGGAAACGGGAGCAAAACCCTCGTCATGAGTGTGATACATGATACAGAATCTATACGCCCGTTGAGCACGGTGTAAATAGACAAAGAGTGGATCTGTGGAGATGTTCACTTGTTCAACCATCCATCCGCAACAATAGAACAGAAGCAAAAGCAAGCAGGAGCTTGAGCCAACAGCAGCCACTTGAATCTCATCTCATCGTGTCGTGTCCACTCGAAGAACGTTATTTCAGACGCCCAAAAACATAACACATTTTCCCTGACACATACACACACACTTGTGAATCTTCTCGGTTCCAGTAGTTAGCACTCTGGAGACGTAGCCCTTTTAAGACTTTCCATTCAAAGTCGATATAGTCATTTGCTCACACACCTTTTCATAAAGGATATTCTTCCTTTTATATCACCGTGAATCATACACACCGTTGCGTTATTGTTGTGTTCACGACGTCGTCTTTTAGTACTGCTCAATGCTCCTCGATCAAGTATAGGATTGTTAAGATGAAGACATGACGACACTGCGTTCTTACCTTCGTGAAACCCACATAAGCCAAAGCTTTTCATTATTTCTGAATTATAAATCATGCAATGTGCAATGCGAGTCCTACTTGAATTACGTGCTGTGTAGACAAACATAATAAATGGATTGAGGAATAAAGAGTGTGTGTGTACCAGGAAAGAAAAGGTAAGAATTTTTTGATATGATGAAAACGAAGACAAAGGTTGGTTCGAATTTCTCCAGTGTGTATTTGCTCCATGTGTGAGAACTGAGAAGTCTCCTTTGAGAATTATTTGATTTTTTGAAGCATGTTTCTAATATTAAAAGGCAGGTCGAGAAATCGAGGGCAATTTCCCAATCCGATCATGTATCATTCCTTTAGCTCACCAGATGATATTTAAAACTCAATATGTTCTTAACGTCTTGGCACGTTGGCACTTGAGGCGTCTGTTTCACAGCTTCAAAAACCCATGAACAGTTCTCAATTCCTTGGCTCAATTCAAAGTTCATCTCCCATGTATAAAAGGATGAAGTCAAGAGATAAAGCCATTCCATTTTCATCTGGTGGGCATGCCATGGCAGTCTTATGTCTGTAGGGCCGTCTCCTCATATCACAATTGTAATTGTACTTCATGCTAAAGGTCCAGGTAATTCTGAAGGACCACTCACGAATTTCTATTTGAATGACAAAAAATCATCCAACATGAAAAAAGTGATGTGCAGGGCTCCCGTGCATTTTCACTTTAGTGCACAGAGTGCAACGCAAGTTGTCCAAGTGCTATGAGTGTTACATGACGTTACCTTCTTCACAAACCCTTCTATTTGAATTCATCGTTGAAATGATAAGGCAGACACAAGCTTTTCTCAAGAAATATAAGAGACACAATCACACTCACACACGACTTTGTATTACTTGTATTTATGACTATATCTTCAGCTCACACACATAGGAACCATGTTCTTAATAATAGCGTGTGTGTACAGTAGCCTCAAACGAAAAAGCATCTTTCTTCCACCTCTTCTTCGTCTGCTCCTAGCTTCTGTTCCTTTTGAACAGTTTTTTTATCCGGTTTTGGTAACCACTGTGGGTTTTTCAATTCCACAACTCAAAAAGGCTTGCATGTGCATTATCTAATCTTCTACACTTTTGATTTCTCACATTTAATGAGCCACGTTACATATTATTATGACTATGACGCTGAGTCTTTCGTAGAATCCCAATAGCTTTATTCTCCTGAGCACCTTGTTCACAAACGAGACTTCACAAAAGCAACTCCATTCATAAATAATTACAGATGACCACCAAAATGCCAATTCATGCAAAGAATTCGTCTCAAGAAGAAAATGATGAAGATGAACCAAGGATTTGGATTGAAGAGGAGAAAACTTGTTCGTCTTTATATCAAAGGGGTCTATATGTACTCACAAAATATGCATCACTGCCTTACAAATGACATTTCCATTAGTTTATTAGTGTATACTTGTTAGAATTAGCCATAATGATTTTGTTAGAAAAATTTGAGCAAAAAACCACCATGGAACATTGACACATGGAATTCATGTCAATTAATATCAATAATTGAATGCAAAGTAGCCTCAGCCTAAGAAAGCTACCTTTTTTTCCATTATTACGCTTACAAGGGTGATGAAAAATGGGAAGTAGACAACAAAAGTGGACAAGTCTCAGCACGTCTCAACAGCCAACAGTCCCAGCAAACACACCTTTTGTCTCACAGAGTGTAGTAATAAATCACACTCAACCACTTTGCATCGGCGGATCCCTCATATCCGGTGGGAGAAGTCCAGTTCAAAAACGACATCGGTTCACGAATGAATTAAACCAAACAGCAAACAACAACACCCTCAATGTACTATATCAGCGTTTATACTCTAATGAAAGAATGTCGAAGGAAACGAAACATGTTAGAAGCAATGTTTATTTACAGTGAATGTAAACTTGAAAGAAAAGCTATGTTCTATAAAGTTTCAAAAGCCTGCTTCTCCTAGAATGTATCAATGTATGCCATTCTATGATACATTATAAAATTCATGTCCACACATGCAAAATGACAACAGAAGGAAAGCAAAAAAAGGGAGAGGTACCCACACGTGGTAAGACCAATGTCCACGCGTGGTAAATGGGCTTTTATAATGGGAAGTGGTAAATGGACGGGTAGCATTGACTCTCGGGCAACATCTCATGCTTTCCTTTCCACACAAGGCAACCCTCACAATGTAACATTGACTCTCGGGCAACACCTCACTCCTCATGCTTTCTTAGTTTATGCTCTCCTTTCCACACAAGGCAACCCTCACAATGTAACATTGACTCTCGGGCAACATCTCACTCCTCACATCTCATTCTTTCCTTTCCACACAACGCAACCCTCACAATGACAACTGCTTTCGTCCTCAAGTGAAAGACGGGACAGTCCGCAAGTGGGAAAATGACCCTTACTCTCTTCTCACATTACATACTTAATGAAATCATTCCTCACCTCATCCATGCCATGAACCCTCACAATGACAACTGCTTTCGTCAAGACGGGACCGTCCGCAAGTGGTAAATGGACGTGTAACATTGACTCTCGGGCAAAATCTCACATCTCATGCTTTCCTAGTTTATGCTTTCCTTTCCACACAACGCAACCCTCACAATGACAACTGCTTTCGTCCTCAAGTGAAAGACAGTCCGCAAGTGGTAAATTTCCTTCCTCTACACAAGACTATTACTCCTCAGGATGTACTCACAAATGTACTAAAAAAGAAAGTCTACAAAAAGACTAGTAATACTATAGCATGTGTTAGTACTTTCTTAGTATAAAAGCAAGACCAAAGCATGCAATGTTATCTCAGTTCTCTCTCAGCTTTCAATCTGATCACAAGTCCAAAGCAGTTCCTGTAACGGTTCAAGTCGAGTCATGGAAGTGTCAGCCGAAACCACTACTGGGTCAACTGAAAATCCAACCAAGATCCTGGTACCCACAATAATTAAGCCAAAGTTTCTCAATGATTTGTGTGTCAAGGAGGGGGGTGAAGACGCATATTCTCCGCAATTCCGTGTGTGTTGCGGATTTAAATTGCGTGAGGAAATGACACTGTACGAAGGGCCGGTTCAAGGAAAACATTACAACGAAACCAACAAGTATCCGCTAACGAAAATTTGTAAACACGACTTGTGTGACCCTTGTGCAGAAATCAAATATGCATTTGCATTGTCTGCAAAGCTCAAGAAATTAGGTCAAGCGGAATTTGCGCGGTGCATTCCGCGTGAAGGGGATACTGGAACAGTGGAAGACATCACAGTCGTCAATTACAATACAATGTCTGAAGGGTTGCTGTGTGGAGGCTTCCGGCTTGTTAATCAAGTTAATGAGGATCTGAGGGTGAATACAGAAAACTGGACGAAATTGGACAGCAATCGACTGATTCACCGCGAAGCCCTAGCTTCAGAAGACATCAAAAAAAGAGTACCAGTGTTCATGTCGGTACCTTGTAAACATAAAGGAGACTGGTACGATTCTTGTGACGAAATCGCACCATGGATTGTAACTCTTACAGCTGCCGTATTGTATAACTACTTGCCAGGCTCTGTACTTTCGGACTTGACGGAATCCTGGCGTTACGAATTTGGGGAATCAGTTGCTTCACGTAAGATTAGGAAATTTATAACCATTCTATTATTTTTGTAAACAGATGATAACATATAGAAATGTGTACACAGGAGCAATGCCGCCTAATGAAATATTCCGCACCGCCAAAGGAGCTGAGATTGCTAAACGATTTTACTGCTGGAAACCGTTGAGCTGTGGAATTCAAGGATACAAGCCTTGGGAAGAACCAATTTATGTGGCTCCTCGTGGTCTTGCACGCCCAAGGAATACCTTGGGAAAACGTAGACATGGGCCATCTGTTTCCATTGAGAAGGATGAAATTCACGGCAACCATCTTCTGGTTATCGAGCATCACGGGAAAAAGATTTTCATCTCCAAGTTTGCTCGGGCAGCATTCATGTCCGAAATTTTTTCAAAGAATGCTGAATTCAAGACTATACAACAACTTCTGTGAACTTTGATTGCACGTACTTTGAATTTTTGTGAACCTTGATTTAGATGTAGTTACTCTTTAATAATAACATACTTTGATCCTATACTTTTAAAATGAGAATAAAGTGAATTGTATTATGCAGTTTCTAAAACAGAACGTTGTTGACAGTGTACGAGTCACAATGTCTTTTTACGTAACATTACAAAGTGACGTTAGTTTAGATTTTTATAACGAAAATAAAATATCAGAGTTTAGGAATCAGCTTTCAACCCCAATATCTCTTCCATCGAATGCATACGAGGTTGCACTAACAGAATGCAGTTTCATTCAACCAAGTTATTATGTAAGTTCAGGCGAACTTTTATTTAAAGTTGTGGATCATTCGACAGCAAATTTAGAACTGGCAATGAAAGAAATAGAAAATGCTGAGAAGGAAAAAGGAAACAAAGAGGTATGTAAACCTACATGTAGTATTGGTAACTACGCGACAGAAGCTCATATTTTTATTAAATCTTAGTACAAAGGTCCACCAGTGGTTTTAGTGGAAGATGCGTTTGCATATCAGCAAATCATTGAAGCAGCAAAAAAAGTTGCAGAGAAATGGAAAGTAAAAGAAGAATCACAAAAGGCTAAAGAGATACGACGCCTTACTGCAGAGGATAACTATGAAGTGCTCTATACAGCAGCAAGAAGAATCGCAAGGCATGAAAGGCAAACATCTCCAACGGCTGAACGGACTTTGAGACTCAGTGAGGATGAGCTGGTGGAGGATATACTAAATCAATCTGCCGAGCGTATTTCTAGACAACTTATATCTAGGAGGCTACACATGAGAAAAAAAGAAGACGATGCAAGTGAGGACACCGTTACACATTCTGTTATAATTCGTGCACTTGAGTATGCCAAAGAACGAACGAAAGATCAACGTACTGTAAGAGATTCAGAAGATGACGGTGCAATGAAAACTGGGATTTTAATGCGTGCAACTGTAGAAGAAAGATGGTTCAGACAGCAAGGAAAGGCCGAAATGAAAGAACTCAGAGTAAAAAATGATCATCTAATATCATCATTACAGGCACTTATTCGTGCACTGAATGAAACAAATATTCTGGAAGTTACGCAAAATACACGAGGACAAATAAGCATAAAACACAATGTAACTTTAAAAGTCACATTCTCAAATAGGATAGCTAAAATCCTTGGCTATGAAGATGCAGAATCATTTTACAACACGTCGCCAATACGAATGGATACATCATTCGCATATTTGAAATCACCAATGGTTGCAGATTTTCATCATGGAAACCATAGAATGTATTTGTATTCAGACATAATTGAAAATGTTTATATTGGAGACACAAAAGCTCCGTTACTACGTTCCTTTCCAATGGATAACACAAGCAATCGTCGTGGAAGAGAAAGAACACAGACATTTCAACATTTGCAATATGTGGATTTGAATCGAACACATATAGAATCTGTCTGCTGTTATATCAAGAATGAAATGGGAGAAAATGTACCATTCGAGCAAGGAACGTTCTCCTTGACGCTACACTTTCGTCCAAAAATTTATTAAAAATGGCTCGCTACCGTTGCACGTTAACGCCTGAACAAATTCTCCAACTGTACAATCGTCAATATGGTAGTGGAGGTCTGTATTATATTGCAAGCTCAAAACGACAAAAAGGACGAGGACTATTTGGTACAATTGGAAGTTGGTTATTCCCATTTTTAAAGAATAAGGTTTTACCAGCTGCAACAAAAGTGCTAAAAAATGTCGTGCTGCCATCAGCAGCAGCAGCCATTTCAAATGTGTATTCTGACGTTGTCGAAAACAAAAAGTCGTTTTCCGAAGCGGCAAAAGAACACGGGGTTGGAGCGTTAAAAGAAATTGGAAGCCGGGTACTGAATCAGTCGGGAAGTGGACGTCGTAAGAGCAAGAAGGCAAAGTCAAAGAAGAAGGGTGGAAAGAAAGTTCCAGTGAAAAAACCTAAGGCAGCTAAAAAGAAAGGATCCAAGACAAAGTCAAAAAGGAAAGGAAAGAAGCCAAAAAAGAAAACTAGCACTAAGCGAAAATTGAAGAAATCTCCTGTAATAAGAAAAGATCCTCGTGGTTATCGAAGCGTGTTTGATTAAAAATGTCAAACCAAATGAATCTGAGTCTGGTCCGGAGCGAAACAGACTTGTTTAGTCAACCACCGTGGGATGTCACGCTGGAATCCACAGGAGTTGTGGAATATCGCCCAATTTCAGCTCTTAGTGACGCATCGAGTCCATTGGTATTTTTAATTCCGGGAAATGAATTGCACTATGTGAATTTGGCCAATACCAAACTATATCTTCGGGTTGAAATGAAGAACAAGGCAACAGGGGCAACCGTTGCAGCTGCAGGAACTCAAGCCGCTCCAGTGAACAATTTGCTACATTCACTTTTCAACAGCTGCAACTTTTATTTGAATGAAAAGCAAATCAACCCAACATCATCAAACTTGTACCACTATCGAAGCTACATTGAAACCACATTGGCGTATGGAGCTGATTGGAAAGATAACGTAGCTCGGACGGCTATGTACTATAAAGACCCAGATCCAGACAATCGAACGGCCTCCGATTTTCAGGCTCGGCAAGCCATTGCTGCAGCCGGACAGTTTGACTTGATTGGGTTTCCACACATTGACATGTGCTCTCAGTCACGTTATTTAATTCCTAGCATTGACGTGCGGTTTGAGTTTCGCCGCAATGAAGATGCGTTTTATACACACATTCAGGCTCCTGTGCAAGCAGTAGCAGCGGCTGGACAACCAGCTCCAGCGATTGTGCCTCAGGATCGGTACACAATCAACATTTTAGAAGCAAAGTTACTAGTGGAGAAGGCAATCTTACTGCCATCCATTCAAACACTACACTATAAACTCTGGGAATCTGGTCGTCACGTCACATACCCAATTCGAAGAATAGAAATGAAGAGCTACACGCTGCCGCAGGGGGTGCAAATGAATAGCAACGAAAATCTCATTACAG
The DNA here is from genome assembly GCA_019776145.1 of Harlomillsia oculata. Lineage (NCBI taxonomy): Eukaryota > Metazoa > Arthropoda > Collembola > Entomobryomorpha > Oncopoduridae > Harlomillsia > Harlomillsia oculata. Next base: position 10,911 of record JABASF010002747.1, read on the forward strand.
GCCAAATTCCGAATCGAATAATAATTGGTCTTGTATCTAGTAGCCGTTTCCACGGCCAGCCAACGTCGAACCCGTTCAGATTTCAAGATTTTGGTCTGAAAAAAATTACTGTAACTGCGAACGGATCATATCAGTATCAGCAGAGCTATGATCTTGATGTTGGTAATCATAGATATGGAGAAGCATATCATGGATTGTATACAGGGTTAAACCTAAGCGAAACGGACGAAGGTCCAAGTATTGATTTGACAGACTTTGCTAATAATAAATTATTATTTTGTTTCAATATAAGAAACTTTAAACAAGATTTTCAAATTCCAAAGTTTGGAAACTGTCGTGTGGACTTAATTTTTCGGGACGGCCTGGCTGAGAGTGTTACAGTTCTTGTTCACTGCGATTTGCAAGACACAATATTGATTGATAAAAATAAGCAGGTGTTTTCTAAGGAGCATAGTCTAATGGAAAATTAAATATGATGTACGACTATGAAATAAAAAGAATTGTAAATGTACTTTTAGAAAATAGGCAATGTACGTTTAGTGTTTTAGCTTTAAATGAACTTGAAAATTTTAGAATTCCTAGCCATGGTCCTGTGTGTTTGATTGTGAATGATCAGCCAAGGTCTATGGAAGGACGGCATTGGTTAGCTTTATTCGTTTCTAATAGTCGTGTATGTTTAGAATTTTTTGATTCCTACGGTATGGGTTATTTAACGTACGGTGCAGAGTTTAAAATCTTTGCAGATAGATTAGGACTTTGTATAAGCGAAAGAAAGATTCAAATCCAAAATTGGGGTAGTTCTTATTGTGGATTTTATGCAATAATGTATGTATATAAGAGAATAAGTTTATGCTCCGTTTCTTGTTTCTATAATCAATTTTCTTCAAACTATGCAAGAAATGATCGTATTGTTGTACACTTTATGGAATCGGTTATAAGTAGACGTCGTGAATTAATTTGTAAACGAAATGCATTTGGTTGTGTTGAATTTAAAAAGCAATAAAGTTTTATTGAATTTTTTAAAATTTTACATTATGCCATGTTATTCCACCACTACCTTTTTGAGATCTAATCTTAAACAATTCCATTTGCCGCTTAGGCGGAAATAAGTTGATAGGTGCATGTTTCAACCTTTTTAATACAGGAGAATAGTTTTCAATATTTTTTGTATTCACTCGCGAATCTACCACTGCTTTCATAATGTTGGAAAACTCTTTCACTGGTATTTGCATTTCTCCAACTTGAACGGAACCATCAGGATTCCTTGCTGTTTGTCCATATTTCCGGAGATAGTTGACAACATTTCGCATTTTATTCTTCAGTTTCGCCTTGCTGTATGGACTTATGTTCAATGATGGCGTGTAGGCTCCCTCGTATTCAAACGACTCATCATCCGTAGCTTGACTTTCAGTTTCATTATCCGAAGTTGCATATGGCGCTGTTCCATATGAAGAAGACCGTGAGCCATGACTAGAGCTTTGTTTTGAAGAAGCTGGCTTTGTCTGCGCTGTCGTTTGGTTAGCACTTGTAGATGCTAACTTTGGGGTTACCACCTTAACATGAACCGGCTTTTCTTCCTGATATTTCTTTTCTTTGATGAAACGTCGCTGTTCAAGCTGGTACAAGTACCGTTTTACTTCTTCGGGCAAAGACGAGTCGTTAACTCCTTTTTTCGACCGTTCAATCTGTTGTAGCAATGTCGAGTCGTCTGATCCAAGACCCATACTTGGTCCGTCCTGTTGTATGCTCATGAGTTTGTCATACAGCTGAGGTGAAATGAGTCTCAGCCGTTGGACCATCGTGATGCCAAGTACGAAACTACAGCACTTGCAACTAGCGGCAAAATAAATCCACCTTTCTGAGCAAGATATTTTCTTTTTGCTTTCAACGAAACTTTAGGCTTCAGAGATTGTTTGATTTCTCTTTTAAACACACGAAGTTTACTTAATTGACGTGCACTGAGAGGAATAACACCGTCATTCACATTCTTAATGCAGTCACAAATTTTACGAAGGTCGTCGTCGCAACACGTTCTAATGAACTGTGCGGAATTTTTGGACCTCAGCTTTTTTAAGAACGATTTTGTCGGTGGAGCTCTTGACTTTCCCATGACGATATCCAGTGTGTGACTGTAGACAAATTGGTAAAAATAACGGTGTTGTACACAAATCGCATCAAAATGGCGAAGAAAAGGAAG
>JABASF010002748.1:0-13106 GCA_019776145.1 Harlomillsia oculata
AGACAGAAAGGACAGATGATGATCAAATTAACAACACGGCAATGGGCAATGTCGCCGTGAGTTTGAGTTAGTCGCGTTCCTGTTCATGTTTATTCATTTCTTTTGCCATTTTTATATTGGGAGAAGTGGGCGTCTTCTGACTTGTCATCGTAGCTGTGTCCTTTTGTGTCCTTACAATCGCAGTTGTTCGATGGTTGCATTAGCTTTATCATCAAGTTTAATGGACTTTTTGAAACAGACGTATTTTTTGTTTCAAACGACTGCGAAGTTTATGTTAACCGTAAACATGTGTAGCTCAAAAAATGCTTACTTCGCACTCTTGTAAGATGACAATGAGACAAACCAACAAAATGTGGCTACTGTACCAAATCTCTTTTGCGACTTGACAGACGAATGACAAACGAATCTTCTTTGTTTGGATTATTTGAGCTAAGGTGACAAATTTTTGCAAAAATTGGAGTCGTATCTTAGTCTGGATGGCCAAAGTTGAAAGGATTTAGATGGCAGGATATGCAAAATTAGACAATGAGCGGATGTTGTTGTCGCCAAGAAAGTATTTTTCTCTTCTGGATGAAGAATGGAGTAAGAACGGGTGGGGTATGGGGTCCTTTAGGAAATTTTGTCATCAAGTCGTCTAATGTGATTATCCTGTCAGGGTGATAAGATTTGAGTGGCATAAGAACGTAACAGCTGTTGAGGAACAATTAGCTGCATGTTACTAGTTATTTGCTGCTACTTGTTACTGCTTCACTCATTTTCATTTCCCTTTATCACAATGATGCAAGCAGGAGTCACAATTCATGTTATGTTGTAACAGGGCTACGACTACCTACATCATTTTATTAGTATACAAAAGTCCTAGTTTTTCGAAAAAATGAGCAGTAGCCGGAATGAGAAAAAAAGTACTGCGGTACATTACAACAACAACAATAGAAAGGATATCGACACGTGTCCCCAGAGTTGCTAATGCTGAGCAATAATAGCGTTGAATGCTTCAAAATACCATATCCCCTTCGCCATTATAAAAAGTGGATACAAAAACACTACAAATTTAATGTGAAGCAGTAGCAGCGCANACCGTCTGCGTCGGGTGCGTTGTTGTGATTATTATTATGGTTTTAAATGAGAGTACATACTTTTGAAATACAGTTACTCTTTTAGCTTTGCTATTGCATTGCACAGTCCAATGTGACTATGTAAGCATATGAATCGTAGTATTATTGACGATGAGAATGAGAATGATATACAAGATGCAATGAAGAAGACGAAGTCGAAGACGAAGGGGTTTGTTTTTTTGGGTTTGTACACACAGTTGTTGGTTGTGGCCTGCAGCGACTGACCTGGTTACTTACAGCACGGGAGACTAGCCTCTTTTACTATTATATGTTCCCTTTTTGTGATGCATTTTGCAAAATTGGGTGCGTCGTTGAGGCACTGCACTAGTATGCAAATCACTGCGCGTTGTTCCAACCGTGGTATAAACTACCTTCTCTTTTTATATCAAGCCAGTACAGATCCCTAATGGTTTCTGTATTGTGAGATATGAGAGACGATGTCCCTTTTTTGATAAAAGCAACAGGGAAATTTTATGAATTTTTGGAATTTAAAATGAATTTGTAGCAGGGTGTTTTGACAATGTCAGTTCGGTTAGTCCATGCAGTCATTCATTGATTCATTCGCAAAATTCTGTTCTGTAAATTCAGGGTGCGTTGACAGTCCCTTTCCTGTTAACCGGACTGACGTTGTCAAGGCACCCTATGAATGACTGAATGAACCTCAATGAACTGGAAAGTTGCGTATAAATTGATGGTATGTATCGTTGTTTTTTCCATAATACTCATCGTTTTGTGTGATGATGTTGCTCGCCGAGTGCGATGGTCTCAACTCTCAGTCATACCGCGGTGATCGTCGTCATCCGCCAAAAGTTAAATCTTAATGTTTAGCTTTTATATATGTAGTGTGCCAGTTTGAAGTCTAATTATAATTTACGACATGACAACTGGTGCACATGCACATCCATCACATACCCATACATAAACACACCAGCAAGAGAGAATAAAGCAGTTCTCTCTTGTCAAAAAATAGAGTGAATCTCTCTATTCATGTGCGTTTTCCTCTTCCTTTTTGACCAGACGTTTCGCGTGTGCGAAAATTGAGTTGCACGGTTAATACTGTGATGTGTGAGTTCCGGAAGTCATGTCCTTTTTGTAAAAATTATGGCAAGAGGCATCTTTCTTTTCATATGCTTGAGAATGGTTCATGAGGGTTTAAATAAAAATAGTGAATTCTCCTCACTTTAATTTCATATGTAGGCTAATTCACAGTAATTTGACATGTGAAGGTGAACATTCTCAAATCTGGTGGATTATTAAAGACTGAGGTAACACATGAGTATGAGACTTGGAATTGTACAATGTGGAGTGTAGAAAATTTTTGTGTCACAAATGCCGAAATGCTTTTTGAAGGACGTAAAGGCATTTTTTGAAAAAAAGAGTGCAAAACGAAACGAAAATGGGATGGTTTTGAAAGAACAGGATGGGCTGGCATGACCGAGCACCTTAAATCTTATTTCCATGGATGTTTGGACACGACCAGAACCAAAAGAAAAGTTGTTGTCGTAAGGACGCGTCCGAGTCGTTGTTCGTGGCATAGAAAAAAAATGTACGAAGAGCTCGTCTCGTGGGAGTCTGACCAGAAACTGTATGGCGAATAATGTGACATTGTCATATCCATGAATGAGGATGAGAAGTATCCTAAATATGTTTTTTTTATTTCTTGCAATGATTCCCCATCNACCAGAAACTGTATGGCGAATAATGTGACATTGTCATATCCATGAATGAGGATGAGAAGTATCCTAAATATGTTTTTTTTATTTCTTGCAATGATTCCCCATCTCTTCCCGCATCCAAACAAATAATGCAGTCACTCAGTCTTTTTTCGTCGAGTATTTTTGGATTTAGATTTTTTGGATTGCTTGTCTTCTTATTCCCTTTTGCGTGGCGCTGTGCCTCGACGAGATAAAAAAGGATTTTAATGGGTGCTTGTGACAAAACTGAACGGAGTGCTACTGCCATTCCAAGGATTCCCGCTGAATTTAATATGTCACGTTGACTCTTTGTCTTCTATTGTTGCTCTTGTCGGATAATTAGCCATGACAAACTGAATGGCACCTCAAAAAGTCCTTCAAACATTATTTAGCTCTGAAAAATGACAAAATCGAGCTATAATGTCGTACCAACTTATGTAATATACTATAAGAGTGTCGGCTGTCTCTGTCGATGACTTGCCTGTATGAATTTCTATTCTGAATCATTTGTAGCAATGGAAAAATAATGCTGTTGAGCATTCGCCTTAAAACATATAGATTAATTGTCATTTAATTAATAAAGGTGCTCGCGTTTAGTGGAATTATGAAAAGTAATTAAGTAGATAAGCAGATATAAAATCGCTGATTGGTGATTGGTGATCGCGTGTCGCGTCACGATCTTGTCGTGACAGCATTGATCTGTCAGTTACATTTTTCCTTTCCGCTCATTCTAGTTTGTAGCGTTGAGTAATCTAACAACAATGAAATGACGAAATTCCAAACCCTTATCTGCTACTAATAAGTTGACTCGTTTAGTGCGAGACGTAGTTACTCGAGTTTAGAAATGAAATTCTGAATGCGATAATTTGAAAAGAAGTACTAATAAAAACGATTTTGTGTTTTACTTGTGTTTCAGATTAATCTTCGACTGATTCTTGTGAGCGGGAAGACAAAGGAATTCATATTCAGTCCTAATGATTCGGCTGGGGACATAGCTCAGCATGTGTTTGATAGCTGGCCAGAAGGTAAGCATTGTTTTTTTTATCAATTTTTTTCAAAATGTTTTGGGTTTGGTGCTTTTCTCGTATTTTTGCGAAAATTGCCCGTGTCATTGTGATGTTTGGAAAAAGGATGGTATGTGTACTATGAATGAGGAAACCACTTTGTAATATTGTTGGACATAAAAGGACAGAAGAGTGCAAAAATGCATTACTATAAGGATTTGGAATATAAAAAAGAGTGCATAAAGTGAAAAAGAATGGCGGTTGTGTCGGCGGGGGCTGAAGGATTCCGTTAAGGTAGTTTTCGTTGAAGGTAGGTGCTAGGTGACCTGGTTGTGGGTTGATGGGTGCCCATGCAGTCGTCCATTTACGGTGCAGGATAAGGATACTCCTAAACCCAAAAGACTATCATATCAAAAGCAACTGGCAACTGCAATGCAACAAGCACAGTCAAGCAAAGTGCTTTATAATACTACTTTTGCAAAAACGCCTCTTTGCCAATGTACCGTTTTATCATAGGGCTATGTGCTATGACGTGTGAGTGTGTTGCGTTTCTGTGTCTTGTGTGTGTGCAATAACACAAAATGCACGACGACGACGACATGCGTACATTCTGTTAAAGATGAAAGACGAAGCACAGGACTTCTTTCGTTTCTGCTTAGCTTCTTCGTCGTTTTGGTCTTTTTCCTTCGTTTCTTCTTGATGATGACGTTACGGTGCCTTTTCTTAATGTGTGCTATGTTCGTCGCTTCGCTTCATTGCACTCAAGTCAATGTAAAAGGATATATATAAGAATCAAGTCTCAGCTCAGTCAGCTGCTGTGAACATGAATGTGTACCATTCAGTTCATCCATTGCATCCCATTTCATCTATCGTTTTTTCCGTTCAACTCTACTTTTGAATTTTTGTTCACTCCTCGTCCCTTTGGTTCGCTTATTGCTTTTTCGAATAATGTGAAAGTCGAGTGGATGGATTTTTGCAAAGTGATGACTTAATTTTAAACTGATTTTAAACTATATACTCGCAGTCAAGGAGAGAAGCTTACTGATTTTTATGTTCGTTGTATGACTGCAACATTCAAATGATATTCTTTATACAGTCGTTGAGCCAAGATGCGCTAGTGTAACGATGATCCAGATCGAAGTGATCATTTCATGCGCTAGCTGGTTAGCTCCTTCTTCTCACACTTGAGCATCCTTGAGCTTGTCACTTGTGCCTGTTTTTTGTGGAGGACCAAGTCCTGTTACATTGTTATGCTTTGCAGTGCAATGAACGTACTTGTGAGTTGTGACTGTCTTCTTGTTTCCATAACTGGGCAACTTACCATACCAAACGTTCTACGTGTTTTTCTTTCTTTGGAGTATAACGTTTTCCATTTTGGGTATTTCATGTTCACAAATAATTTTGTACGTCATAATTTCGAGATAGTTTTTGATGATACCATTGACACATTGACAATTTGAAACTATATAGACTATAGGGGAAATTAATAGAACGTTGGGGCTTTGATAATGCTTAATGGAATGGATTGGTTAATGATGAAAGGAAGAATTTGTCTGAATGTATCGGATTCAATAATTTGCTGAGAGCTGAGTTAAATAGACAGTTGGGTTTTGTTTAAGTTCCTTGTGTTGTATCTGTACTTTTCTGGTGTAATCTCAATTTCTCATCTGAAATCTGTGTGAAGGGAGTTCGTTTGCATTCATAGCTCGAAGAAATTTGAGAGTTCACAGCAGCTTGTTGTATCCCTCCTCAAAAATTCCGCTTTTGATCTCGTAGTCTCTTCTTATGTAGTGTGTCCATGTAAAGGGGCAACGTATGACGAAACATGTGTGTTGTTGTCCATGTTCTTGAGTCTCGAGTCCTTTGGAACTCGAAGCACAACACAGGCATTTTTCCTCAAGTTGAAATCCGACACTGCCCTGTCCTGTCAACTAGCAGCCGGGAGCGTAAGCATCATACTGTTACCCAAACATTGTCCCATTTTATGCTCTAACATGGACAAGAAAGTCTCAATTGGTGTTCAGTCTACGCAGAGACCATGAGACGGCGATCCGAAAAGCCACCAAGCAGGACCAAAATACTACATCAGAGTCATCATCATCCTCGCTGTTCTCTCACATATGAAAACTTGTTGTAAATGGATGCTCTGCTTGCAGTCTTCTTGTTTTTAGGCAGTAGGGATTCTCTTACCAACGCAGTGCAACGTATCTCATCGTCGTTACTCTCGTCACTCTTTCTCAAATCCCAATGGCGACGTTCCGTTTCATTTTCCCCTTCAAACGTTCGAATATGCTCTGTGGACTCGAAAATCCTTGTTTTCAGTCCAAACGGAACTTTCTTTTTCCTTTGACGATTTTACCAAGCGATGGAGAAGCCAAATGACGGATTTTGTTACTTCATCAACATCTTGTTTATCATCTTATTTCAAAGTCGAAACGGTCAAGTCTTTTCCTTATGAATGACTCAGGCTTTCATTTTCTTTCCTCCCGGATTTTATGAATTTCCAGTATGATTCTTTCCAGATTTCCCTTGCTGTCATGTCTCGTCAAGTTCTGTAGCCCAGGTTTTACTCACACCCAGGAGACTTCGGTTACTGTTGAGGATTGTAATAAAATTACTACAGTATGTGCACTCGGTCCAGTCATCCAGAACGGCACTGGACTCTATACGTTCTAAAATTCTAATCATATGACTTAGAAATGTCATTTGAAACTTTGTTTGTCCTCATCGTGAATGTCCCTCGTTCCCTCAACATCATCGTTTCGTCATGCTCATCTGCTCATGCACACTCGACACGAACCTGCACTTTGCAGCTACATCATTAATTACCTTTTTCAAGTTTCTATTTTACTTTGCGCTGTTTTATTCGCTATGCAAAAAAGTTCTTCGCCATTTCGTTCCAGTTTCCAATCTCTTTGTGGAACAAGCGGAGAAGGAAACTTGTGGAACTTTCCGAACAAGTAACCGTAAGTTTTTTCGAATTATTTGCCATTTCCCAGTCAAATCCACTCATAAGGGTTTCAAATGTTCATTCTTCTCTTTTAAAGTGGATGAATTGGAATATGTAAGAGTTCATTTCGTTAATCCCATTTGTAAGCAGTATGTGCCAATTTTTGTACGTATTTTTTGTTTCCAATTGTTCATTTGGGCTTTTCAATGACTATTTGAAGTCACTCATTATCAATTTTGCACTCTGTGTGAAAATGTTTGGAAACATTGTTTTGCTGCTCCTGGTACTCACAATGTTTTCTTTTCTTATCTGGCTAGACCTTGCGAAAAATAAAATGCCCCTGGAGAGTGACAAAAGATGAACGTTATGCATTGCCGAGGCCCAGGCCCAGGGAAGCTTGTCGTGTCTGTCTGAGCCATATTCGCTATTGACCTTGAGCACTCGTCTAGGCTAGCATCACACACTCACAAATACCACACTACACGCCTTATTTGCGACGTCGACATCGACGACGACGACAGCAACATTAACGAGTCCATCATCATCGTAATAGGAATTTTCATTTTGCATTATTCTGCGAAGCAAAGGACGGAACACATATGAGGAGGCGCATGCAGCATCTCTCTGTTTTCTTGTTTGCTCTCGTGTGAACCTGAACCAAGAAAATTTATATATATAGAAAAATCTCTTGGAAGGATTGATTCAAGGTTGAAGGTTTCCTTGTCCATTTTGTAATCCTTTTCCAGCGTGCTTCTTCATGTTAATTTGAACAAATATGAATCTGGAGAATCTAGAAGAGATCTGAAACATGGACTGAGGTTTGAATGCTGATAGTTCCTGGTTTTCTTTTTGATCTCCTGACTGCATTTCCAAGGGTTCCCTTTAACGTTGTTGTCCCTTTCAAAGAAACCCTACTCACTTGTGAGAAGCTCATTACAAAACAGAATGTGGGACGCTGATTTCCTAAATGCGTCTATATATCTCTGGAGAAGAAAAGAGCTTAAGGCACCGTTTTACCATGCGCATGCAGGACATGAAAGAAAAGGCTCTTTCGTGTATGAGTTGATTGTTTTAAAGTTTCGTCGTTATTCAGAGGCTAATCCTACTGAGTATATATTTTTAAATCGTTATCTTCCCTTTCTTTTCTGTCGTGTCTTTCTTGACTTCACAACAACGCGGATGTTTCATTGTTTTTATTATATGTCCATATGCGTAGTTTGTACTTGCTGTGTGCCGTTAGTTGATGAACTGTTGTTTTTTTCCTATTCATCTGGTTCAAAAGTCATCAAATGCTAAAACGCAAAGGGGTTTGTTTTGTGTTAACACAGTCGCGGTCTAAGAATTCATGTTTATGAGTCATACAGTCGTAAACCAAAGTTAAACGCGAGCACTTTGAGAAATCCGAACGCCTTTAATTAACAAAGAAAACTGCCCGTTCAAATCATTCATACCTTTGGAAAATGGATTGTTCGCTGTTTTTTCTTGTCATGTGGTCCGTCCTGGTTTGACTCACCACACGATTGGGTTTGTGAAGTGACAATTTTTGTATATTGACCCGAAGAATGATTTCTGAAAGAATTTACAGATAAAAGTAACTGTACTATTGCTGGAACACTGGTGTCACTCTGAAGAGACGGGTGCGTTTGAGTGTGTGTGTGCTTCCCGTTTGGCGGGTCGGTCCCCCTCAGGCTTCCAAAATTCTTTTCAAGGTGCGTTTGCGTTTGCTTTTGCTTGCCCACACGCATATATGGATCCTGATCCTGGAGTTTTTTTCCAGCTAAACGTCTGCTTGTTCATCTTCTTCATGACGATATGGGAACTGAAAAGATCTTTGTGTTAAGTAGGAGGAGATCTTTTCTACCTTCGTCTTCTTCGGTGGGTAGTCAGAGTCGTAATTTTCTTCGTTTCCAGAAGAAACTACATATCTTGTATTTCTCCTTCTTGCAAATCGGTCCTAAAAACTAGTATTGTAGCTGTAACAGCATCGATGTTAAGGTTTCGTTTCGGTATACATGTAATACTCAGCTCTTACTAGTCGGAAAATCGTTCCTTTTTTCTTCCGAGGTCCTTGAAAGATGAGTAGAATTCTCTGTGTACTTCAACACAGGTGCATCGTAGACTTGCACATTCAAGTTGGAGAGTTTAGTTAGTATAGTTGAATAGTTGTTCCTTTTTTTCTCTGTTTTTGGGCCCCTTTTCGCTTCCAGTCTATTGAAGGTACACTTGCGTTATTTTATGATAGCGTTGAAAACGTTTCTTCCCTTTCTGAAGGTCTTTGTCGCGTCGTCTTCAAGTCCTTTCCACGTCGTCGTCATCTTCGTCTTTCTTTCTTTACTTTTCCTTCTTTCCATTATTGCATCCTCAACTTGATATTTTTGTGGACGATCAGACATCAGACCGAGACCAGACACATCTTCTTTTGTCAAAATGGAATGGAGAATTTCTCATTCTCTTTTATTTTCTTCCTGGAGACTTTTTTGTGGACAAGGGATCATCAGGGCACATTCTCAAGTCACCACAAAATGCAACTGTACTAACTTGTTATATACACATTCAAAACCCTACTCGTCTTCGCCTTTCGAGTTTATATATCTTTTACCTCCTTATTGTGCTATTCTTCATTCAAGACGGAAATGTTCACAATCTGAAATTTATGTTCAAAACCTTTTGAGCCTCTCGCCGTCTATGGTTTTTTTGTATGCAGTTGAAACTATTACTTTTCCGGTTCCTTTTTCAATGCATTTTGCAAAATATACGACTTGAAGCTCAGAAGAAGGTTTTCATGAAGTTGACATTCAACCGAATTACAAAACGCTTTTCGAATATTTTTAAAAGGAGTTTTAAGCTTTTCAATAGTCAGAGCGAGCGTAGGGCTTCTGATTTTTTTTAACAGAACCGTTTTATGATTGAGAAGCGGAGTGGGCGGTGAGTTGATTTTAGCGTATATTGATTATTTCAGTGTTAATGTGACCTGTGTTCGTTGAAGAGTGTAAATCGCGTATTTTCTGATTACCATAAAGATCTCTTTTCACAATTTGCTCAATGGACTGTGCTTTAGAAAAAAGATTCGCTACACCTTGGCTGCATCTGACATGAATCTTTGAGTGGATTCTCTGGAAAATTGGATTTGCACACTGGATCCTTTGCAGAACGACACGACGAAGCTGCTTCTTCTCTTCTCTGGAACTGTTTTCGTTGTTCTCGTAGTCGTCCTCGTCTCGTAGCAATAGTAACGAAAAAGGACATTTTTCCTCTTGTGCGAAAATCCTCACTTGCGTTTTATCTGGATATGACATTGCCTTTATTATGGAAGAAGCATGGCGGAAATGAAAGGACTTGAGGCTGTGTACAAAGTACAAAACCAAGTGTATGCGAAGTATTACAAACTGTCTTCCACCCCATTGTCATCGTATCTTCAAAAGACGTCACTTCTTGTTCCTCGTTCGCCGTGTTCGTTTTTGTCATAATATTACGTAAAATGTGGTCACATCATCGTCATCTTCCTTATTTGACATGTCACCACCAGCCGACGTCTATTGTTTTCATTTATAGGCTTATGCACGTTTTGTTCGGGTATGTGTGTGGGATGAAAAAAGGTGGGTACTTATTGTTAAACAGCCTTGTGTTGTATCTTCCTGGGAAGTTCCCGGCACAAACTCATTTCCCATTGGTTAGGAATAATTTTCATCTTGATGAAATTTTAAGAAATTTTAATTACTTTGTCAAATTAGTTTGCCTATCGATTTTGCGTAGGTACGGTACGTGTCTTCTACGGTGATAGTAACAGTTAATCCCTTCATTCTTATGTTGAAAGGGTGGAAGCTGGAGTACTGTTGAGGAAAGTGGTTTTTTTGGTGGTAATTGGGCATAATTTGACTATTGAATGTCATTATTTTGAAGGTAGGTTGAAAACAAGAGGAAAGAAGTAATGACAGACGTTTTAACATGTGACCAGAAGATTGGCGAACTTGGGGTTTAGGTCACAGACAGATAGTCAGCCCTCGGCATCCTTGATCTACTTTTTCCTTATGGAACACTTTTAAGCATAAGGAAGAAAGCTTTATATCACACTGAAAACTGATGGCACTTGCGGTTCTGTTAGCTGCTTCTTCTTCGGATCGTATCGGATTATAAGAATGTGACCAAAATGGCCTCTTGTTTGCTCCGTTGATTTCAGTAACGTCTTTGGGAAACCAGCATAGCACAGAAAGTATAGAAGGATTTCTCAAGGCAAAACTTTTCGATCTTTCGTGCATGTTATTGAATATGACTCTTTTTTTCTCTGGGATATATATGTCCTTCAGCTCCGGTATTCGCATTTGAGTGGAGAACACGTCAAAGTCAAGTCAGCTCAGAGCGGGCGAAGTAGGAAAGGCGGACTTTCAAATGTCGAATATATGTACTTCTTTCTTCATCATCATTCATCTTCTTTCCATTTGAGGAGTTCCAGGTCCATTGCCGAGCGAGGAAGATGTTCGTTAGTGCCTTGCTTTTGTAGAGAAGAGAAGATTCAAATTCTATTATGCAGAATCCATTTCTGAGTGAGGAAGGTCGTTCTCCCACAACAGAACAGACATGGCTGTGTGTACTCTTCTCCTTCACTTTCTTTGCTTTTTCTCATCTCTTCTCCTCTTATCTTTTCCCATCTTCTCCTCCTTTCTTTTCATCATGTCACTAGAATGAAAATCCAATCTAGCATTCCCCCGGTCAGTCAGTCAGTCAGCCACAGTCATTCTCTATAATACAAAAATTGGGAATTTCTATTGCCTTAGCCTTTTTATATTCTAACTAAGTACTCTTCGGAGTTGTTCGATATTTCTCGTTCACTTTATCACTGTTCTCTCGCTCTCTATGTGTCTATGTCTGCTCGCTGGAAAATTACCTGCAAAATTTGATTACGCCGATTTTGAGTGCTCGACTTTCCTTTCCCTTCTTGGCTTTCGCATACTTTTCGTCAGAATTTTGCGATAATGGACGTGATTTTTGAAGGAGCTACGATGTAGTTGAGAATGAATCTCATCTGCAATCTCCGTGCAATTTTCAAGTATCACGAATGTGGAGCAGATGCTCGCTCTGGTTGCATCTCATGGTTGATTTCGCTCGTCATGTTCTACACAACATTACAGCACAAAGGATTCGATCGATGGCGATGTGAACAGAGAGAAAGCTCTCAGTCCACATACAACCCAACAACGAAAGCTTTTCACTCCTGTCCTGTCTGTGCCCCCGGCTCATCCTCCAGACATGTACTCGTTGTCTTATGTCAACCCTATCTTAACCTCCCCCTTTTTCGGAAAACCATGTCGACGAGATCTCATTTTTTTAAAAGATGGCCTATGTTACACATCAATTATCCATTTTCACAGAATCCACGCAAAACTGCAAAATTTCTTATGTATATGCTCCTCATCTGTGATATGCTGCAAAAAAGAATTGCTGCTGTCTTTCTCGAAATCCTCATCATGATGTTGCCAGAATGTTCTCTCTACTGTGTCGTCAATGTGGAATACTTGAGACTGACTCAGAGGTTATGTGATATGCAATGACACTTCGCGCTTTATGTCTTCATCTTCATCTCCGAGTGTCAATGGAATCGAATCCTGTCTTCTTTTTACAGATTGTCGCGCTCAGTCACTATAGAAAATCCATTCCCTGTAAGTTTTAGTGGTCTGGAAAGTGTCTACCTGCCATCGCACAATTTCCTACCCCTCAAAACCCATTGTAATCCAATATTTTCCTTTCTTTCACCGGCGAACTGAAGAGATCAAATTAAAAAATCAATGCTGAAAATAAAATCAGATTCAAGATTTCTGCGAATTTTTTATTTACCAACGCCTACCTGTATTAACTATACAAAACATGATCTCAAATGATATTTACCCTTAGTTGGAATATTGAAAATGTTACTAATTTGAGAGAAAGGATCAGCCAAAAGCAAACGAGATTTGGCTTTCTTCTTCTTGGATTTCTTTTCCAAATGACGAATAGAACTTTCAGATCCGAGTTTTGATCCTTCATCTGCCTGCCTTTTAAGGGCATATTTTCAGTATTGACGACCAAAGCGTAGGTTAACAACTTTGTAGTCCATTCAACGGAATTGATTAGAATTAATTAATTCATTATTAATTGAGCACACCAAGAGTTGAAATAAAATTATCTTCCTTTTGTCTCATTTTGTATCTGAGAAGTGAAGTGCAAAGTCTTTTTTTCCATATTTTCAAAGTTTTTTTTGCAATCGCTTACGAAATTGTTTAAAAAATACAATGCTTTGATTTGAATTGGAAATTGATAAAGTATTCTGGTATTTTTGTGTCCTCAACATTTTATGAATCGTAATGAAAAT